>CAHIKZ030000673.1:0-185000 GCA_903632075.3 Acanthosepion pharaonis | reverse complement strand
ACTGTCATGATACAATGCAAAAAACTTTTCCTTTTCTGCTGCTGAAGCAGCTGTGCACACGTGACAAGACGCCATTCAACATCTTTCAGCTTCAACTTGTATGGCACCCAATGTCTAACGCTTTCAAATGTTTTGAAACTTGTGTGATCAACTCCTAATGATTCTGCAAGTTCAGCTTGTGCCTGTCTGGTGTCTTCATGATGTAATGCCTCCAATTGTTCATCTTTAAACTTTTTCAGTGCATCGTAGCATTCTTCATCTTCAACATTAAAATCTTTATTTTTGAAGCATCTAAACCAATCTCTGCATGTTGTTTCCAACAGAGCATGGTCATCATAAGTCTTAACAAGAATTCTCTGTGCGTCAGCTGCAAATTTCTTTTTGAATAAAGTAGTGCATTAAAATTCCCCACAAATACACTTTCTTTGGCACAAAATCCAACATGTTTAATGCTATAAAAAACAAAGTTGTTTATACTTCAGCAAAATAGGATACACTGAATTTCAAGCTTGCTTCTAGTACTTCCTTATAGATGCATTACCATCTGAAACTACACTCACGCAGTTCTGGGAATGCCATCTGTTGGAAAACTGCAAGAACTTATTCAAAGTCCTAATAGTATGATTGTTTCCTAAAATGTTACACAAGGATGAATGTTTAATTACTTTTTATATCATATTTAGTCACATTACATAACTTAGCATGTCAACTTGATTTTGGCCAAAAGTGGATGCAGCATATGTATAAAGTTGACCTTACCTTAAAATCAAGGAAGATTTTTTTTTCTACCCGATCATGATAGAAATACACACTCACTCAAAAATACATTTCATTTACATAGTTTTCATTTTAATGTCTTCTTTGTTTTGTAGGATAGTACCGGGAGAAATAGATTCATGCCTTTTCAAGTGCAAAATGAATATAAAGAGCTTTTTATTATTAATTTAATTTTTTGCACTTGATAGCATTACATCAACACAACTCAATGGGGTCACTTTACTCTTACTGCATATTATACTAAGTCTTGTTAATGTCTTTTGTTCTGCTTTGTCTATTTTTTTTGCAGCAAAATTATCTTGTTGACACTGGTGACACCAGCTGACAGTGCCTTCATTCTTCAATGTTTACAAAATTTTAGTTGAAAAGCCCAACTCATTAAAAGAGCAATACAGCAATAATAAAAGTTTATACCCTCATTTTTAATGACCTCAGTAAATTGCCCAGGTCATTAAAAATGAGAGTATAAACTTTGCAATTATTGCTGTGTTGCTTTTTAATGAGTTGGGCATTTCAACTTGCATCAATGTTACAAGTTACATCATCTATTTTTCTCGAGCAACATTATCATGAAAAGTAAAGCTGAGAGATTGAGGTTTGGAATTTTGAAACTGAAGATAAAAGGAAAATCTAAAATGCTTGATTTCACATTTTCTCTCTGTTTAAGTTAGACATATGAAGAAAAGTCAACACTCCCTGTTTGTTAATTTAACATAACAGTTATTATTGCAGTGGAAATTGATACTGGCTTATTTAAAAGGTCTCTGTGTTTTCTATCCAAACATTATATTTGCTATTTCCAATGACTTAAGAAGATGACACTACTTTAAAAGCCTTTCTTTCTGTTCACACCCTTGAGAGTCCCTCCCAAATTATACTATTTTCAATATGCTAAAAACAGGTTTTTGGGTCAGAAGAGTTTTTTTATGTAAGTGGTTTGTAGTTGATCTAAGAATGGAAGACTGACAAATGGTGTTCAAATTCAGATGAGGGTAGTTTATGTTCACTTTGCACCAATGTTTTGTGAAAGGCTTGGCCCTATTTTTACTAATAAGTCGAGTTAGAGATTAATCCCAGCTGTTGGTACCATGTAATGAAGTTCAATTTGTTATATATTATTGGAAGAGGTGAGGGACACTGCTATGTAATACCCATTGCTTTGAGAAAGGCCACAAAGAATCTTGTTTGATTTCCCAATTTACTATGTTCAGCAATAACTAGTTTATTCTATTATATTTTTTTTATCTGTGAATTGCCATGGCTTCTCGGGAAAGATAGTGAAGTAGTTTCCCTTTGCTTTCTCCAGTTTTGAATTGTCCTTCTCTTAGTCTGGCTCGTCTTTAACCCATAATTTAGGTAGGGGAGAAAACCATGAAATTCATGTCTTTCCCCAAGGGTATTTGTGTGAAAGTGAATGCAATAGTCTAGGCTGGAACTTGAAGTTGGTTTGCCAAGTCCCCTCCTATGTTGGTAACCACTACATTGCCTGCATATTAGTCCCTTTTTGTGTGGTTTACTTAACATAAAATTATTGGTGTTGATTTAATGAAGATTACAAGGCATGCACACATGAAAATAACAAACAGCAAATAAAGAAGATAAATTGTATAGAAATTTAATCTTGTATATCTATTTGCGGATCTAGCATCATGAATTTAATACCTACTGTTCACCAAAAGAGAGTAAATATGTATAAAATATATAAGTCACACTAATTCTGGCTTGACTATTATTTAGCTGTCTTCGGTCAATACCAAATATTTATACAATTAAAATGACTAAATACTGAAAAGTATAAACTTGAAATGCCTTTCTTAGCTCAAATATTGTGATGAATGTTGATGTGATGAAATAGCCTGTCACCCCCTCATGAGTGACTACACTATAGGTATCTGTAAGTTAACAATCTAGCTGAGATCTGTTGAGTATAATTAAATCTGGGATTTGTTGAGTATGACTCAGACTTACATGAGAACTACCAAAAAATTACAAAATGTTGTCTGTGTGTTTAAAATTTGCTGTATTTTTAGGGCATGTGTGTTCAATATTAGAGATAGTGTTTATAGATATAGTGTGGACATAAGAATTAAATTGTATAGTAACTTTCAATTTCACACCTCGGTGTGTTCTTCACACTAAGAAGTCTGAAGATCTTGGTCATAAAAGAATATTGAGGTATGAAACTGACAGTGTTGATTCATACATCCACCCACACACACACACAAAAGGGTGCAGCTTCTCCAGTTCATTAAATGTTACAGACTTTTCTAGTATTGATTGGAATTTCCTTCTAAACTTATAGCTGGCAGGGTGGAAACAATTATATCATTATTTTCTTTTCTAGTTACATGTCCTACCCATTTTTGTTGTTGCTGCTGCTGCTTTTTGAACTGTTCAAGTGATGTAGTTTTTGTTATTTGATAAAACTCTTCATCCCTGGGTTTTTTTGTAGTGCTGATCAGTAGGGTCTGATAAAGAATTGTCTAAGATTTATAGGATGAATTTATTTGATGCCATTTTTAAGTATTGATCTGAGAGAACAATTATATAGAGATAATATTTTAGACATTTCTGAATTAATTAGCTCTATCTGACATCAATATGGAAGTTTAGATCTGACAAGACTCAGAAGATTGCCCAAGTTTTTAGGTGAAATATCATACACACAGTGGCAGACCAAGGCGAGGGCCCTGGACGGCACTTTATGGGGGCAGCATTTTGTGGTTGAAAAATAAAAATTGAAAGCACAATCATTCATTTTTAATTTAGTGTTTCAAAAAAAATCTAATATTTTGTTTCTTGAATTCAGTTGTTTGTTTTTTTTTTTGTTTTTTTTTCATTCATTTTTTTGTTTGGAGGGTCACAAACACATGACATGCCACACTGTCTGAAATGCCAGTACTTTGATCTGGCCCTGCTGTGAGCGACCTCTTGCTGAGACTACAAAATCATACCAGGGCATTCAAAGAGACATCCCCACTATATTGTATATTTTGTACAAGCAAAATATATATATATATATATATATATATATATATATATATATATGACTTCTCCCTTTCCCATTTTTTTTGTATTGTGATAATCAACCTAAATAATTTTGGGATCATTTTTAAATTATACTTAATAAACATAAAATGTCCAAAGACTTTTTTCTTTAATGATTTCAGAATCAGTTGTGAACATGTTGAAATTTTAATGAAATTTTTGGTATTTTATTCATTAATAAATTAATTTCATAATGAATAGCTTCTTTGATTTAAAAAACCTTGAGAAAATATTTTTATTACTTAACAGGAAGGTTTCAACATTTGGTCATTTGAATAATAAAAAAAATTCCAATCTCTAATTTTTACATTTCTAGAAAGATCACATATAAAAAAAGAATTAAATTTACAATGTGGACACCCTGAAAAAGTTATTTGAAAATTAAAATTTTTTTTTTTTTAATTTTCCTCTGATGCAATTTACTTACATTTTATTCACTTAAAATTTTACAGTGAATTTTGAAAACCTTTAAAACCTTCTGCCTCAGATGAAATATTTGTAATTAAAGATTAAGGATAACATATTTTCTGAGATTTTAATATATTTAAAAAATTTATGAATGATTTTTCATTCAGACTAAAGAAAAGTCGTCTTTGAAATCTTAAGATTATAATTATGGAGAAATAAAATTGATCTTTTTAAGTTGTGCTCCTTCCCAAACCAGAAGTCTTTTGGGCAGAAAATAAAATAAAATATTGCATTTTTTAAAATGTTTTTGTTAGATTATAATTTATATTTTTCTCTTACTGTCCATGAAATTTGGAAATATTTGCGTTATTATTATGTTTTATTAATAAGTGGATTAATTGAAATTTCCGATCTTTTTCTCTTTTTTTTTTTCTTATACATATCACTGGATACTGATTAGATTTAAGAGCAAAATCATTGAATCAAAATAAGGATTAGTTGATTTTGATAGTAAATGATAACGTACATGGGGTTTTAAGAAATATTTGGGTTTTATTGTTTTATCACTCCAATGATGTTTACCCATGATATATTTTATGAGTTTGTGGTGCCAATCCTAGAACAGACTACTATATACACTCGGAGGACCTACACACAGCATTGGACTGACCAATTATCCTTGGTAAAAACCTGTTAAATTAAAAGAAAAAACATAAGTTTGATTTTTTTTTTTTTTTTTTAAATGGAACATTTTAGAACAAAACCGGCTTCATTTAAATTAAAAAATTAGGAAAAGGCTATTTTTTTCAACATAAATGCTATGATATTATGAAAAGATGTCTAAATTATTTATTCCTAAAAAAAAAAACAATAGTTTATTTATTTGGTTATCTTCAAGATACACAATCACAAAATTTTCAGCTTATTTTTTCATGAATGCTCTCTTCATAGTAGCAACAGAAGCCAGCCTTGTATGCGCTTTTGATTTGCTTTTTTTTCGGAAAATCTTTAAATAATGTTTGTTTTCAATTCATTGTTAAAAAAAATTTTCAAATTTTATTATAAAAAAAAGTTCATTCATATATATATATATTTATTGAAAAATGCCCAAATTAATTTATTGTAAAAGAAAATTATTTAAAAATTCAGGTGAAAAACATCAAATTTATTTTCCAAAAAAAAAAGCAGATCAAAAGAGCATACGTGGCTGACTCCTGCTGTTAATTTGAAGGTGGCATTCCTTAAAAAAAAAAAAAAAACACTGAAAAATCCGGGAGTGTCTTATCTTGAAGATAACCAATTATTTGCATTTGTATTGGAAAACGTTGATATAGAACATTGGATCAGTTGAAGAATCCTCCCCCCCCAAGATCGATCAACTGTAAAATCTCCACCCCAACTTAACTCAACTGTAGAATCTCCTCCAAGACTGATCAACTGTAGATTTTTGAAACTTGTTAAAAATGAATGTTATTTTTTCTCTTTTCAGTTGCTTCCTTTTGTAGAAAAAGATGGTAGATTTATTTAAATAAAAAAAACATTCGTAATGGGACAAGCAAACACAGAGATTGCTATGTACAAAGACATCACATTTTGGCCCCAAGTTGCTTAGGGCAGTTGCTTGTTGATCTTGTAACATTGGGACCTAAAAAATTTCAAAACAAAGATGAACTGTTTGATCTGACTGTAAAACGTGGGTGGGGGGAATAATCCAAGGGTAATGCTACAAAACTAGTTTTACAAAACTATGGTGAATGGAAAGACTGTTTTGAGATCATAATTGCTGTATTCAAAGACGAACAAATCTTTTTATAGTTTCTGCTGTCGCCTCTTCCTAAAGACAGAGCAATGCAAATCAAGTCTAGAAAGAAGTCCATGATTTCATAAATTCTGGAAGCTTAATTCAAAAATGCCTGAAAATAAAAATTCATCTGACCACCAAAGAGCTTTCAAGGAATGGAAAATGTTGGAAATGACCTTTTAATAAAAGTAAAACCCTTGACAGTAAATTACAAGAACAAACTATGAAAGAAAGACAGATTTGGAGACAGGTTTTAACATGGTTACTTGATGTAGTGAAGTTTCTGACCAAATAGAACCTGTCTTTTAGAGGTCATCAAGATGTAAAGATTTATATAATTCCAATAAAGGTAAATTTGTAGAACTTGTTTAACTTATGAGCAAATATGATCTTGTTTTGGGAAAACATTACTTGAAAGAAGTAAATGATAACCGGCAGTACTTGTCTCTGAAAATCCAAAATGAATTCATTCTTATCTTGGGAAACCACATATTGGATCAAATTCGAAAAGCCAATTATTTTGCGATTATACTAGAGGGCACACCAAACATTTCTCATATGGATCAGATGAGTTTCATTTGTCGATATGTCGTTGTTGAAGACAAAAGTGGAGGTGCAGGAATCATTTCTTGGTTTTATCACTGAACAAGTGAAGACAGCTTTTGATACCAAGAAGATGATTTTGGATCAACTGGAGAAAGAGAAACTTGATTTCAAAAAAATGTAGGATGAGATTTGACAATATGGCTAGTATGGCTGGAGTTCATGGTGGTGTTCAACATCTTCTATGAAACATAAATGGGAAAGCTAAATTTGTTCCATGTTCTAATCATAGTCTGAATTAAAATTTATTCGGTGTTCATGCCTCAGCTGTGAATGCAAGTGCCATTACATTTTTCGGAGTGATTGAGAGACTATACATTTTTCTTCTCTTCCAATCACCAGTGGGAAGTTTTATCTTTCATGTGAAGGTCGTGATGAAGCGTTCGGTAACTACCCATTGGAGTGCATGCTATGAAGCTATTTGTGCAATGAAAACTGGACTTCAAGGAGTGATTCAGGCACTCGATTCATTAACCCCATCTTCAGAAAATCTTCAGACAAGAGGGGATGCACAAATCATTTTGCTTTCAATTGAAAACTTCTCCTTCATGTCATATTTGTTTTACTGGGAAGAAATTCTGGGACAAATCTCACCCAAAAGAAAATTCGAGAATTTGATATTGGTTTGGATGAAACATGAAAGCGACCAAAATTTTCTTTAACCTAGGCAGGGATAGGCTGGTGTCTGAATTGGTTAATCAAAGTAAAACAAAGTGTAAGGAAATGGAAATTCCAGTTGAAAAGCGCATTAGAAGAAAGAAAGCTACTGGGGGGCGGGGGGGGGTGTGATGTATGTCAAACATTTGTGCAGGAAGTAAAGAGAAATCTTTACGAATGTCATGATCAACTTGTAAATGAACTGGAAGCACGATTTGACTCCATGTCTCATGTGCAAACTATCTTTGTTGGATTATCATCGCAAGCAATCCTGCAAGATACTAAAGGTGAATTGGAGGGAAAATTTAAAATTCTTGGTAGTGAATACAGTGCTGACTTAGATGTATCTAGGCTGCCTTTGGAAGTTCTTCAACTTAGGGATTTTTTACTAGCAGCCACCAAAGTGGAACGTGACATGAACATGATGACCAAATCATTGGCTATCAAATGGCTGAGATGGATTTATTGATAGCAAGTTCAAGAAACAGTACCAAATATTGCGATAGCTCTATGGCTGTTTTTGATGCTCACAATTTCTGTTGCTACTTCAGAGAGAAGCTTCTCAAAACTGAAGCTCATTAAAATTCACTTGTCAAGTATGTCACAAGATCACTTATCCAATTTTTCCCTCATTTCAATTGAACATGAAACTGTGGAGAAGATAGACTTTGACAAAGTTAGTAATTTTGCTTCTGCAAAAGCTTGAAAGGTTAAAATATGATGTTTGTTCAATTATTTTTTGAATTTGTTGTTTTTCAAGTACTAATCAACGCCATTAAGGGTATTTTTATTTACATTTTTCCTCCCAAAAGAAAGGGGAGGTACCATTATGAATACGGTCCCTGGACGGCACTTTCCCTTGATATGCCCTTGTGTACACATATCCATCAATCCACATTAAAAATAAATTTTTAAACATTTTGGGCTTTAGTCCTCTTATATGGCAGTGAACAATCTCTTCATGATGAAGAGACTTGGAGCAATAGAAATGTAGTTCTACAGAAGGATGCTGGGAATACCATAAACCAAACATGTAAGCAACAAAGTTTTAGAGAAAATGGAAACAAAAAGGACACTTTTAGTTAGAATCAGGGAGTTGAGATTTCTAGTGCACAAAATGAGGGAAAAGGGCTTGGAAAATTTGATACTCACAGGACATATTGAAGACAAGAGGGGCAGAGGAAAAACATATAACCTACCTAACAAGTGTGAGTAAATGGATGACAGAACAAGGTTTAGGGGAGATAACAAAAAGATGAAATTTAGTAAGTGTAACAAAAAGGACAGATGAAGAGCCATGATTGCCAACATACAGAAGAGATATGCCATATATATAATGAATGAATTTTTTGTAAATTATTCTACCCTTTTACAAACCTTAATCAAAAATAAAATATTTATCCAGATAACCTAAGTAGAGATCACAGTGTATTAATTACTGAGATTATTGGATGGCAGATTGCAAAGAGTACCAAATGATCCTGTATTATATACTTAATTACTCCAACCTACACCAGGAAGAAAAAGAAACTGAAGTGGGTGTTACTATAAAATGTATTCTGTGTATAAGACATATGGAATGTATTCATATAGGATGTAGTTAATATTGAAAACATCTATGTGCTATGTCCCTTCAGGATCATGGCTCTCCAAAATTTCCTGTCCTTTGTAGCTTTTAAACTTGTTATCTCTGCATAGCCTTGCTCTGTCATCCATTTATTCCAGTTCACTAGGTGGGTTATACATTGTTTTCCTCTGCTCCTTTTAACTTCAACCTGACCTGTGAGTATCAAATTTTCCAAACCCTCTTTCCTCATTATGTGCACTAGAAATTTTAACTATTTTTTCCTGATGTTAAGTGGTATCCTTTTTGTTTCCATTTTCTCTAAAACTTTGTCGTTCACATGTTTGGTCCATAATATTCTTGGTATTCTTCTGTAGAACCACATTTCTGTTTCAAGTTTCTTCATATTTGAGGGGAATCTCCAGCATTTATTGCTATATAGGAGGACTGATATTACATAACCGTTCAGTACTCTTTCTATTTTTTGTCTTTTTTTCCTAACAAAAGTCTTCAAGTTAAAAATTGGTTTTAAAATTTGGAAATTGGTGTTTTTTTTTCTTCTGAATCTTACATATCAGATAAAGAAAATAAGCAAAAATGCTTGTAAATCTTTGAAGAATAATCTGCATATGCAAGAGGTGTCCAAAAAGCTATGTATAGTTAATATGGATCATATATGGTGACTTAACAAAGATTCCTGCTACCATAAAACCGTAAACAATTTTTTATGCTAAATGCAGAAATTCACAATGTATTTGGGAATGATAAACCTTCAGCGAGCAAGAAACGGGTATCATGAATTGTGTTCACACAAATCTACAAGAGCTGCATTGTATAAGAGCTGTTTTTATCAACAACAGAGCCCATTGTAGCTTTGATTAAAGATGATTCATTTCATCGTATGGCTGTGGAACTTGCTCTTCTGAAGTTAGTTGCTAATAAAATTGCCCATGAGAATTTGGGATATCAGAGTGTCACCTTTTGGTTTCAATCTTAGGAATGATTGATGGAAGCAACCTCCTCCTCAAATTTAAAGATAAATCCTACAGATGCATGCAAAATAAGCAAAAATGCTTGTAAATCTTTGAAGAATAATCTGCATATGCATGAGGTGTCCAAAAAATTGTATAGTTAATATGGATCATATATGGTGACTTAACAAAGATTCCTGCTACCATAAAACCGTAAACAATTTTTTTATGCTAAATTTAAATGTATTTGGAATGATAAACCAGCGAGCAAGAAACGGGTATCATGAATTGTGTTCACACAAATCTACAAGAGCTGGTATAAGAGCTGTTTTTATTTAAAGATGATTCATTTCATCGTATGGCTGTGGAACTTGCTCTTCTGAAGTTAGTTGCTAAAAAATTGCCCAAGAATTTGGGATATCAATCACCTTTTGGTTTCAATCTTAGGAATGATTGATGGAAGCAACCTCCTCCTCAAATTTAAAGATAAATCCTACAGATGCATGCTGGGAATTCTTCCTAAACAATAAAAATGGACCACTTCTCAGTCTCAGTCGCCGTATTTTTGTTCTTTCTTGTCTTGAAGTCAGACTGCTATGATCACTTGACTATATCCCATTTACATGTGAACACCATTCTTTGTGAACTTTTTGCCTTCTTACAGTTTGCCTTGCACATATATAGTTTATTTAGTATTATTTTGCCCCATTCTTTTTCTTCCATTTCTTATTGTTTATTGTAAAAGTTGTCAATTCTGTTTGTTGTGCATTTTAACCAATTATACTTAACCATGGCCAATGACTCCACATCAATTGACTAAGAACAAAAATTTCAACACCTGGGCATTTCTTTTCAGCTTTTGGAATAATATAGGAGACGGGACTTTCTGGTGCACATGTTGATGGGTGATGAGACCGAAATGCATTATATTACTCCAAAGACAAAGTGTGATGCCATGTCCTGAAAGCATCCATTGTCTTTTCTCACTCCACACTCTTCTAAATTTCATCAGTCAGCAAAGAAAAAATTGATGGTAATTGATACAAAAGTGTACTGTTGATAGACTTCATCCTACATAGACAGTTAACATATATAATGTGAAAGCCCGAATGACTTGAGGGAAGCTGTTGGTCAAGAGACATTTGTATAAAAATGTAACCCTGCTACAAAACACCACCCCATTCATGGCTATCCTGACAAGTAGCTGCGGCAATATAGTTAGAATATTTTATCACATTCTCCTCATAGACTTGATTTCTTCAGATAATCCCCTGTTTGGACCCCTTAAATGACCTTTATACAAGAAGTGGTCCCATACAAATGACACTGTTGTTGCAGATGCACAAAGGTAGTTTCAGTTGCTTCATGTCACATTCTTCAAGGAGGGTGTGTGTGTAATATATATATGTGTGTGTGTGTGTGTGTGTGTGCAGTTTAACCAAAAAAAAACTGACTTTTTTCAGTTTCATCTTCACACCGTGACACTGCATCAAAATTTTTTACAAAACCAAACAATTTCAGTTTCATTTTTTATATCACTACTGAGTGACCATATCCAAAGAAACATTATTGAAAAAGACTTTCAGATAAAATTAAATTTTATCAACGTTTATGCCATTGTAAGAGAAAAAGATTGAACAAAAATGTTAAAAACATTTAATTGACTAGTTTTAGGAAATAAATGTGAAATCTTTTTGTTTACAAAAGAAATGAAAAAGTAAAAAAAAGAAATATGACATCATGTCTGAAATCTATTTGTTTCAGTTTAAAAAAACAAACACTTTTTGCATTAAAATTAAGTCAACAACAAAATAGCGAGTAAAAAAAAAAAAAAAAAGTAACCAGTTTCCTCTTAATGTTAAATTTTATGAAATCGGATTTTTTTCTCAGGGTTTAAGCAAGTTGCCAAGCATGAAATAAAGTTGTTGCAAAGAAGAAAAACAAATGATATTTGTTTATAAATAAATTTGTTTTTTAGGGTATACACCTAAATTAGATTTTAAGAATAATTAAAATAGTTCTTAATTTCACTTTTAAGATGTGTATATTTCCAGATGTACAAATCTCTAGTTTCTGCAAATAAAATTGTTTCTATACACATAAATTAAATATTAAAAAATAAAGTTTTTATCTCTATTTTAAAATGTGTATATTTTCAATTCTGAAAGTCATTTTTTTTTTTTTTTTTTTTTTACCAAAGTAAAAATTATTCTTTTTTAGCCACTAGTGGTGGGCATTTGTTACTTTTCTGACTATAAAATTCTTCTAAACAAGAAAATTTATTCATTTTATATTTTTACAAATATCTTTATGGTTTTATCTGGCAAATAATACACTTATATTAAAATGATTAAAATAGTTTTTAATTTCGGTTTTAAAATGTGTATCTAAAAAAAAGAACAGTTGAATACTCACACATTCTAAAAATGAAATTAAAAGCTTTTAATTATTTTATTTTTTTTTAATTTTAGATGAATTTGCTAGATAAAAACAAATTTATTTTGGAGAAAATAACTTGATTTTCCTTGTTAAGAAGAAACTTATTTGCAAAACCCCAATAATAGTTGACTGGCATTTCAGAAAAGAATTGCTGTATATTATTATTATTTTTTTTTTTTTTTTTTTTTTTTTTGCTTACTTTATAATTTTTCAAGGAATTTGCTTCCTATGGTCAGAAGAAATTAACATCTTCCTGGTTGTAGTTATAGGTGTTGTTATAAAATAAAATAAGACATATCTCGGCTGATTTACAGGCAAATACTCAAGAGCGAGAACCGGATGTGAACGGGACAAAGCCCCGTCACAAAATGACCATTATCTTTCTTTACAAATGTTTCCAACACACATGTTCCGGTTGAAAAATAAAATAATATTTAAAGTGCTCTATTTTTCGTCCAATAAAAAATGCTTCCTCCTAATTATACTTGCTTCGTTTCTCTCGAGCCTTTTAAGCCATAAAAAACGCTATAAAGGGGTCACACAAAGTTCAACAGGCAGTCAACAGGTGGCCAGTGAACAGACCTGACGGTCAGGCCGAGCGATCAGCAGCAGGGGAGCGTCAACCACTGTCAACATGTGTGAACTACTATGAGAGATCGACCAGATCCGAAAGCCGGCTTATGAACTTTACCACAAGGTAGCTGTCCCAAACCCTCACGTTCCTGTTGAAATAAAACACGTAAATCTATTTCTACTGTTGTCGTATTTCTTTCTTGCAACCATACGCTTGTCTGTAACAGTGTCTTCTAACAATTTTGAGAATATTGATAAAGATTGGTCACTTTGATTTTACGAAACAAAATAACATGTAAAATATGTAGATTAGTAAATCTGTATTTTACTTTTTGGTCATCCCACATATAAAATGCAATGTCTACGCAAATGTGTGTATGTGTTTAACAATTTTCTGAATTACCAGAAATATTCCACTACACAGAGATATGTAGTAGATCCCCTCTGGTTATGTAAAAATTACCCAATTATTTATTAGTGAACAGAATATGCCATTTTTGTGTGGGATGTTTTTTCATTATATATATAATCTTGAAAATGGCTGAAAGTGCTTGAGACAATGAACAATATGGGCAATTTTTGCCCTCCCTTACTCCTGCCAAAAAGAAAAATGTTAGAATGCGGGAAAACTAAATAAAAAATTACATTTTCCTTGTCTGTCATATTCAATGAAAACATATTTAAAAGAAAGGTTACTACTTAAATATACATTAATATATATGTATATTTATGCAGCATATCTTCATTCAAACATGTTTCATTGAATAATATAGACATATATCTATTTATTTTGATAATAATCCATTCCAATTCTCTAATCAGTTTCTTTATGTTTAGATGAAATCCATCAGGGTAGGCACCATTGTTTTTTTTCTCCCAAAGTACTTTTGATCTCCTCCAAGATTATCCTCAGTGGTGAATTACAAAGACAAACTTATTGTAACTTGTGATCATTATGATGGTGATTTTTACTTATTGTAACTGATCATTATGATGGTGATTTTTTTTTTTTTTTTTTTTTTTTTTTTTAAAGAAAACAAAAACAAGTGTGAACACATTCTCTTATAATTATTTAAAAATTTTTAATTTATCTGTTGTAGCTATGGAATTTTTTGCAAAGCAAACATCCCAGTATAAGGGAGCTAACCAGTAATTGGTAAAAATGCAAAATGGCATTAAATGTTTAAGTGTACTTCAAGATGTTTTTACACTCATAATAAATTTTAAGTGTTGTTTGCTTTTGATATATAGGGCCTGTATAAAATGTATAATTATGTATAAAATTATATGCATTCAATAGGAAAACAAACTCTCACTTATTTTTAGTGAATTGCTTACTCCTGCAGATGTTTTGTTGAGCATGTGACCACAATCACACCCAGTATTATTCTGTTATAGTTTCAGAAGCAAGTGTATTTTTAGAGGCCAAGAAGTAAGTCTGATGTGTAAGCTAGGCTGCTTTACAGGGCTAAAACGTTCCAACTATTTACTTATAGTTTGTAGGAGAATTGGCTTTTTCTCTTTTCCAAGACCATTAGTCCAAAGTGAACACAAAGTATCACACCTCTTTGTCAATTCCATTCTCCATGCTGTTAACTCTTAAGCCACACACAGCCTCTATTCTTATTAAATAATATATCTTTGATAGCTCCTCTCACATTTACATCTATTATACAAGGTTATTAATTCCATAGTGAATGTTACACAAGCTAGTCTATAACAAGTGCTAAAAACTATGTGTTTTGAGTTCAGTTTTCATGTGGTGCCCCGCTATTGTATGTCTGCGTCAGTGCCAGACTTTGCAAAGCTTAATAAATATTGACAATACAACACTTTACTGCTCCAAAATGTCCTCCAATCTATAAATACTTGTACAATCTATTTTTCTAGATTTTAATAACAATTTAGAATTGAATTTTTCCCAGTAGCATGTTTTCAATTAAATATTGTTGGTATTTCCTTATCAGTTATTTTATCTAATATTAAAATTGTATTGCCTGTGAAATTTTGAATCTTTCAATTTAGATGCATACAAAATACTGACAAATACATTAGTTTTATCTGCAGTAGACAGGTTCTCTTCAGATAAAATCCTCTGATAATTGCAAACCTTCAGGATCTAACGACTGACTTCAGACATTTAAATTATTTTAGATTTTGAGAATATTATGAGACGTTTTTCTTTTTAGTTTATATTTTATTCTTCTAAAATATATTCTGCAAAGTAGTTTTTATTTGAATAAGTTTTGAAAAAGAAAGTGTTGTTTCTTGAACTAATCCTAGACAAGTGAAACAAACTATCGGTCAGTCAGTCATGTGCCATGCATGATACACGCTTAGGTGATCATGTATCTTTTGATACATGACTGATGAGGCAGTTTTTTTCCCCGCCGCAGTAGGCTGCCATATGATCAAATTCTCATGAAAGATGATTATGAGGATGCTATGATCCTATTCTAGTTCTGCTTAGTTAAAGTTGCTCTCTACAGAAAATTTTAATTAAGTAAATTCTATAATTTCTATCCCAATTTCTAGGATGCAGTGTTATCATTATTTGCATAATTTATATTCTGACTATTGTCCTCATATGTGTTGTTGTTATCGATGTTTCGGTTGTTGTGCCTTCCAGTCATCATCAGGAGTATATTGATGTGGGTAACCTAAACAGAACCCTCTTTGTGGGTAGACTTCTCTTATATCCACTGCCTGCCAGCCCAGGGATTGAACTCATAATTACTGTGCCAGTAAATTGTGAGTTCAATTACTGGGAGTGAAAGAGAATGAGAAGACTTTAGTGAGGAGAAAGGATAATAAAAGAACAGGTTTCAGGAAGGCAAAAATTTGTAACCCTTTGTGTCTTAGTGGCATTATTACCTTGCTTAGAGATGAACATTGTCCTAAATGGGTTCTCCTCCAGCTCCTTTATCATGAACACCGGTGTTTCCCAAAGCTCTATCTTGGGTCCTACACTGTTCCTGATCTTCATTAACGACCTTCCCAATGTCCTCAGTTCCCAAGTAAACATCTACACAGACGACACTACTATTTACTCCTGCCTCCCTCAATAGTAAATCTGGTATGGTTGACAAAACTAACCTGGCTTCTGGATCTGTGGTTGATTGGGGCAGGAAATGGCTTGTAAACTTCAATGCCTCCAAAACAAAACTGCTCTCATTTACCCACCACAAAGAACCCTCCCTGCCTCCATCAGAATGGCTGATGCCCAACTTCACAAGAGTGCCTCATTGCTCCTGCTTGGTCTCATGCTATCTGCTGTTATGAGGTGGAACAAATACATAGACTCTATAGCTTCATCTACCGCAAGGAAAGTTGGTTCTCTGTGTCATGCCAGAAAGTTTTTCTCGTCTTGAGTCCATCCTTTAAATGAATAAATCAACCAGCTGTCCTTGCATGGAATATTGCTGTCATATATGGTCTGGTGCTCCTGCTGTAAGTCTTGAGATACTCGACAAAATCCAGAGACATTGCATTTAAATTTTTGAAGAACAAAGTTTGCTGGAAAGCATGGAACCAGAAGAGTTCCAAAACGAGAAGTGTGAGATAATAATTCAATGTGAAAAGTGAAAATTTCCATTAAAGTTATTACTGCATTTAAAAAATGACAACTGAACTGCTCCTGCCAAAATTATTGGGTTAAAATTCATGTGAGTTTAAATAACAAATTTGTGTTTTATATGCATTGCTGTACAAACAGGTTTGTTTTATTCTTTCGTTCAGATTTACAGTCACATCAAGTTGAAACACTGGTTCCTTTACAATCACTGAAGTTAAGCCATATTGAGCTTGATTAGTACCTAGATAGGTGACTGAGAATACCGGTGGCTGTAAATTCAGCTATGCAGGTGTTAGTAATGGATAACAGCTCGAAATTGTGAATTGAAGAGCAGAGTTCCAATTCACATTGGGTTTGTTATATTACTAATTAACTCCAGCTAGGAGTTAATTAGTAAGGCTTGTATCACTAAACAATTATCTCTCAAAAAAATTCTTAAAAGCTAAAATTATTTTCTGACTTTAAATAACCCGTAAAGAGTTGATAAGCTGTAGAAAATGAATGAATCATTCTTTTGTTCAGTTATTCACCAATTCTAATAATTAACTGATATCATGTCCATAAACAGATTGTTTGTTTGGACTAATTTCCTTCTATAACTTACATTTTACATGCAAGAAATTTTGATAAACTTAATTTCAGAACCTTATTAAAATGAATCTCTCAGCTAGTATCAAGACTTCTTTTTTTGTAAACATGCTGATATCATGCTTCGTCTGATAATTTTTGAATTAGACCTGTATCAAGATTTTTTTTTTGTTTTTTTGCTAAGAGTTAATTTAGGTATACCTTTGCATGATTGGTTTAAGTGTATAATTATCAGTGTATATACTGATTAATTTGTCCTTGTATTAATGATGCTTTCTCTTATTTTGTGTGTCTGTGTTTTTTCAGGTTTTGTGGCTTGTGGATTTGTTAGTTGGTAATGATTCAGGACACTTATGCTCTAAGGATGTATGTTGTCGATCACAAGAGACTTGAGACAAACCTAGCAAGCATTTCTGATGACCATTTTGAGAGTTCTGTTTTATTCTTTATATATAGTGTGTGTGTCTGGAAGACTTGTTGATGTAATTTTTCTATCTTACAATGTGTTCTGCCTATCAGACTTAAGTGTTTCATTTACAATATACTGAGATAGAACTTTCATGTTGGAAAATTTGATTTTTCAGGATTTTTCAGGATTTTTCCAAAGTTTGCACGTTTAACCTGTGATGTTACATTCTTGTTTTGTAATCATAGTGGAGACTAAATTTATTTCATTTTTGGTGTAAATAACTCTTTTTCAAATTTTACAACCTTGGCCAAAAATATCAACTGATGAAGCAATTATGATTACATTTAGAGAAAGAAAAATGTTGGATTTAAGTAATAGATAGCAAACCCATAAATTACTATGCATTAGGCACCATTGTGTAGGATAATGTTCAAGACCATTTGATACTGTAGTGAATTCAATTATCAGAGAGGTTAGTGGTAGTAAATCACCTATACCCATGAAGAATTGTGGTGTACCCTTGTCAGTAAATGTTGGTTAATGGCCACTGCCATAGTGCCATCTACTGCTAATTTTCCTTTTTGTCAGTGAACCAGTGCTGGGTCTATTGTCTGACGGTGTTTACATGATCTTATGGCTGATGGGCAGATTCCCTTTGCAAAGAATTCAGAGCATTTTAATACTATAATTCTATTACAATGATGTATAGCTAATATTTGGACAGGGTCCAGCTCAACTATGGGAGTTGCATACACCAATAGTAGAGGTTCAGCCTCCTTAAGTCAAATCACATCTATATTACTCTGGTTAATGTTTTGGTCTAATGTAAACATTGTCACATCCACAAACAACTTGTACTCTTTGACTTATTCCTTGAATGTACCTAATCTCCTTTTTATCAGCATTTTGTGAGCAAAACTTAGTATGTGTCCTTATCCAATTTGTATGGAAACTCTTCTCTGCAATCAGCTGATTGTAAATGGCAAATCCTTTCCATTGTCTGATACAATTGGAAAAACTGCTCAATCTGTTTTACCCCATATAAGATGCACACAAATTTAGTTTTTTTTTTTTTTTTATTCCCTTGAACTATGGATGATGCTGAATTGTCAAACTTTGAAATTAACTTCAGGTGTAATTTGTTGTCCTTTTTAGCCAAGAAAAAAACTAATGGCCATTCTTTCCATAACAATTACCTTGGGACTTTTCACTTCACTGTTAGCCTTTCATCAACCGACTCATTATCAGTTCACCATGAGATTTGTTAACTTTGTCTACTGACTGACATCCCTTTATTGCACCAAATCGAAAATTAAAGTGCTTTATTCACTCAATGTCTGATTTTTTTATTAGGCAGAGTGATTTGCATATGTGGCAGGTTAACATATGCAAATCAGTAATTTTCTGCATTCTCACTTCTACAAATATAGTACCCAACAAAAATACACTTAACATGCAGCCAATTTTTTTTTTTTTTTTTTTTTTTTTTTTTGATGACAAAGTAGGTTGCTACTTCATCTTCTAAACTTTTGATTATGTAAGTTTTCAGGAATTGTCTCGGGCTTGTAGATTTGTATAAAATGAAGCTAATGCATTGACAACATAATGGTTAACAAGATAGTCTCACAGACCAATTTCTATTTTGGCCTTGTGCCAAACAAAGATAAACTTTGTAAATAACCATAAATTACTATGCATTTGTTTTTATACTAAAGAATGTTTAGCTGATAGAAAAAAAACTCTGGAAAGAGATCAATAGAATTTAAAAACCTTTTTAACACAGAGGCAGATGTTTATTTAAGGTGTTGACATGTTGAGAGCTTTATTGACAGACAGAGGTTTATCTAATTTTTTTCTATGGAGGACATATCTGTAAAAATTACTTAAGAAATATAATGTAAGTGCCTGTCTGTATCTCTGAGATGAGGTATCATGATTACTTGTATTATTTACATTATTCAGACTGTTATCTTCATCGCCATATTCACAATGTATCAGCCATGGTGAATATAACTAATATAAACATTAACTACTACAAAAATGAATTTCTCATAAAATTAAATAAATGATGGGTAACAAAAATAAAAAAGCTTTTACAACGATTTTCTAAAATGGAAACCTTTCTAATACAATCTCATAAGTTGCAAAAGCTTCATTAAAATCCAACAATTATTTGATTTTTACAAGAATTTCTAAATGGATGTGCTTTCACTGCAAAAAAAGATGCTAAAATTTCCTATCTTAATGTTTGCTTCTCACCTCTCCCACTGACACAAGAAAAACAATTTGTAACGGTTTAAAAGAATTTAAAAAAAAAATATATAATTTAATAATCAAAATTTCCTTTGGTCTTTCCTCTTATTAATAACAAAGATTTTGATGATAAAACTTTGAAATATATGTATGTATGTATGTATGTATATATACACATATATAATACTCAAAAATTCTTGACCAAACCAAAAAAAACCTTCAAAAACAAATTCTACTGTTTGATCATTTGGTCAGATTACAGGAAATGGGTTAAACCAAGAATTTTTCAGCAGCCCCTCTTGTGTATGTTTTTGTGTATATGTAATTATTATATTAATAGAATAGTTAACCATTGCTTCCCTACTGCAAAACAAATGCCTTTTCCAAATTCTTCCATGATTCTGATATTCTTTGCCATGTCTACCAGTACCACCCTTTCATCTCTCCATCTTCAAAACGATCTTTTATCATTATTCAGTTTCCTACCCAGTAGACACCAATTGAGCAGCATTTTATTTTATATCTTTTCTTTTTGCTACACATCCTGCCCATCTCCCTTTTTGTCTTTCAATCATTTCTATGATATCTTTTAATCTGTTCTTTGATTCGTGTTTACCTCTGTCTGCTAGCTATTCTTATCATTACTCTCTCTTGATCTTTGTGCATTTTTGAGTTTCTTTTCAAGTGATTTTTATTATTTCGATGTTTTGCCTTCACACATTGCAGTTGGAATTATATATTCAATACTCTTTAGGTTTTTTTAAGCATGTTTGCAAGATGCTTTTTATTATATCTTTAATTTTATTAAATGCTTTCCATCTTATTACATGCCATTTTATATTCCATAATTTTCTTTAATGTTATAATTTATTCTAAGTATATGTATTCTTGGTCATATTCCAATTCTCCACTTACTTTTTATCTTTCTTTTTCAATGTTATAATTCGGTATGACTTCTGCTTCATTAAAATTTAAAGGTGCACCTTCAGAGTTTTAGTTATTCTACAAGTGCATCCTGAATTTAAAAAAAAAAGTTTGAGAAACCCTGCTGTACAGGGACAATAACTAAATTTGGTTTAATAAGGCACAAGGACTAAAACAAAAGTAGGAAAATTGTGTTAAGCTAGTGTTTCATGTGAGGAGATATTGCAGTCTCCTCTCCTTCCCTTGAAGATCAGTATTTTATATGGGTTCAAATACCGACTCCAAGCAGTGAGAAATGTACATGTAGCTTGAGCACAAGGTAGGACAATATATATTGTATAATCAGTTTATTACCAGCATTGTCAATCATAATTTTATAGGAGGAGATAGGTTTGCCTCTCATCCAGTTCATACTCCTCCCTAGTCTTTTGAACAGAAATAAAGGTTTATCCCTTGTTTCCTGTTTGGGATTGGGTTTCCAGTTCCTTTTAGAGTCTGCTTCAGCTCTGTACTCCTAACATCTGTGTCTGAACTCTATTACTATTTCATTTTATTTTTTCTTCTCTCCTTTACCAATAAAAATATATAGGTTCACCTATCATCTGGTTCACATTTCTTCCTGGTCTTTTTAAACAGGAGTAGAGGTTTATCTCTTGTTTTCCTATTTATAATTGGGTTTCTTGTTTCTTCTAAAGTCTATTTCAGCTCTATGCTCCTAACACTTGTCTTTTTCTATGCTAATATAACTCCACACAGTAACCCTCTACCTTGAGTGGTTTTTGGGCCTTGTATTGGATAAATATTAGTTAAAAAAAAAGTTTTTATTTCTGTTAATTTTCAAATTTGTATTCATGCTTTCTCTGTTGAAGTCATTTAGTGTTTCTTGTAATTCAATGATTCAGATATTACTTTCATCAGCAAATCACAGTTGGTTTAAATATTCTCAATTTGTTTAATCCTTTCTGAATTCATTTTTCTGATGACATTTTCATGGCCTGCTGTAAATAGTTCCACAAAAATTGTATCTGTTTAATTCCTATTTTTAAATCTTTATCTGGTCCTTTTTGTGACCAAATTATTATAGTACTGTTATCATATATACTCTCAATTATTTTGTAGTTATTGTTAATACCTTACTCTCATAGTGGGTTATTTTTGATGGCTGTATATTCTATGAAGTCAAATGTTTTTTATAGTCCACCAAAGCAAAACACATCAGTTATATTCTGGTGGCTTTTTTTTTTCTCCAAATATTTGATCTTTTATTTGTAGATGACCTATTGAGTAACCACATCTAAAATTTACCTATTTATATGACTGATTTTCAAATTTACGTTGTTTTTGGGGTTTTTTTTAATTTTTTTTTTTTTTGTTTTTGTTAAGTACTCTTTAGAATAATTTGTATGTGTCTGATAGTAATATGATATATGGTAGTTACTAAGGCTTTTATCACCTTTCTTTACAAAGTAGGATTGCTATTCCTAAAGTGAAATTTTTAATTTTTTTTTTCTTTTCCATATTCACTGGGTAAATAGGTAAACTAATCTTTTGTGGAATTCTGTATCCTTCAAAAGGTCTGTTACTATGCCATGGTGCTTTTCTTAACACATGTTGAAAGCTTATTTCATTGATTGTTATTTTGGGAACATCCTGAGTATGTGCCCAAATGACTGTTGATTGTATTTTTATTTTTGAAGCATATGGGTTTCTATAATAATTATTAGTTAACTTTACATCTTGTTCTTACATTTAGTAACTTTTTATTTCCAGCTTACATTGCAAGCTATAGCTGCTTATTTATGAGAGTTGTAGATTGACTGTTTTGTTTTTTTTCCTTTTATTCCTTTCTTCAGCCTCTTTTTTTTTTTTTTTTTTTTTTTTTTGATAGCTCTTTTCAAGTTCCTTTTCTTTAACAACCATATTTCACTTTTCGTCAATTCTAGTGTTGACTTTGAGAATTTCTCTTTGCTTTATGCACTTTCCATTTGCTTTCTGTGTTCTTCATGATACTTTCTTCTTCATAGTTGCCAATTTGTTATTCATATTCTGTATGAAATGTTTGTTTATTCTAAAAAGCCTGGAATTTTTTCTTGGTTTCTACCTGAAATTCTGTGATGTTTTCTCTGACCATATTATCATACATTTTTCTTTTCTTTCAATTTTAAAATTCAATTTGACTCTCTGCAAAACCATTCTATGACCATTTTCTCTATTAACTTTGGTATATTTTGTTGTGACATCTTTAATGGTACTAGTCAACAATTTTTTTTTTGTTGTTGGGGGTTTTTATTCCAACCCATTTACAGCTTTGCTTTTGAAAAAAATAATGTATCCATAATTGTCATTTTTCTCAGAAGTTAAATAACATTTTACCTCTATCATTTCTCTTTTTTCCTCAAGATTCTCTCTTTCCTCACCTTTTTTCTTTTTGCATTGACATTACTCATCAAAATGATATTTATTTTTATCTTCATGCATAACACTTCAATTTTCTTATTGGAACTTTCAAAGTGTGTGTGTATATATATATATATATATATATATATATATAGTTTTAAGAGATGCTATATTTATTGGTTAAATTGCTCAATATCAGGGATAGAGCATATGTAAATATAAAAATGGACATTGAAGTCAACACCCAGCTGCGACTGTCTGTTTCATCTTTATATGCAATCATCAGGCCATGACAATTGTCTATAAGCATGAAACAAACTGTTGCTGCTGGGGCTTAACTTCAATGTCTGCTTATACAGTGGAACCTCGATCTATGAATTTAATCCATTCCTTGAGTGGATTCATAAATGGAAATTTCATATATGAAACAATTTTTCCCATTTAAAATAATAGAAATTAAATTAAATTCATTCCATTCCCTCTAGTGTGAGGGAATGGTATAGAAATATGTACTGTATAATAATATAATACAGTACTGTATATAAAATATAATATACACTGTATATAAGACATAAGAATAAAAAATACAATATATCTGCAAATATTTAGTACAGTATAAAAAAGTATTGTAATACTGTATAATACTACAGTATATATGAAATATATAATAATATATAAAACATAAAAATATACAGTATATTTTAGATAAGATTAAAAAGTATTTACAGTTTATTTATATCAAATATCTAGTTTGAAATGCAGTTACAGGAAACCCATTCTTAAGTTTGTAAGTTGAAAAGAATTTTCTTACAAATTTTTGTTTGTATGGTGAGTGCATGTGTTCATAAATCGAGGTAAATTTGAATTATTTTTCTGTGTATCATTTTGTGTCATTTGGCATAATCTGATTACTCTGCTAACTATTCTATTGGGTGCAATGTTGAAACTTTACATCACTGTCACTTTCTTTCAATGTCATTCGTTTCAGTGAGAGTCAACAAGAAACAGTATCATATTGAAAAAAATAACAACCAACACACATAGATATTCCATCTCCGTCAAAATAATGAACATCAGAAGGTGGCCAGAGGGTACTTGGCCAAAACAATGTCTATAATAACATAATAATCAAGATGAGAACAATACCAAATAAAACAATTTCTGCCTGAATTTTCTGCAATGAGGAGTTATTATTTACAATTACACTCATATCTAATAATAATAATAATTACACAAGTATCTTCATTTTTGTTATCACATTTTAGCTGTTGTGCTCTCTGGTATTTATCAGGTACTTATTGATCTGGTTAACCTTTAAAGAATTTCAAACTAAACCTGTAGGTGTAAGCGTTCTCAAAGAAAATTTGTCGCAGATTACTTTCACAACAACACAAAGAAAAATCACTAAGTACAGACTCGAGTATCGGGGTCAGAAAGAAATGCTGAAAACTCGATTCGCCGGTACTATCTTAAATCACAATGCGTGTAACCAGTCAGGAAAATAACTCCCACTCCAACAACCGCCGTAGCCAAAAATGCCCGAATTTTCCTTCTGAGGTACCTGATTATCTCTTTCACTACAAAACCCTTTCTTTAATATAGAGAGGTAGATTGTTCATATTTTGCTTACCATATCTAGGAATGTCTTGTTTAATTCTTATTTAGTACTGCTCAGTTATTGCTTGCCTTGTTTCCATCGTTCTGCTGGGCTTAGAGTGGAAATATAAATATTAGACTGACTGCTGAAAAACTGAAGCAGCACAAAGATGATACAAGATGTGCTAAACTCTATAACTCTTTTATTCAAACTACCACTCAATCCATTTGCCCCCAGCATTCCCTTATGGGACCAGAAGTGCTTACAATCATTATCAGCAAAATAAAAATTTATTATAGACTATTTTCTGAAGTTATTTATTTTCTTTATTAATTTATTTCTAATGTATTCAACTTACAAAATAAATAATTACAAATCAAAGTTTGTTTTGGTTACAGTCAAACAGCTATAACTCACTCACTTTGTAAAATCAAACAAATATTTTTGAGTATATATTGTCCATCCACTTTTTTCCAGTACTTTCATTTGTATTATATTCTGTTTGAAAATCCTTGTAGTGATCACTAATTGGTTTCTTTCTCAAAAATCTATTTTCAAAGCCTGAAAATTAAATATATTTCCGATTTCTTTAGAAATTGCCTTGTGTCACAATATATGGCCTGTTTTCAGTGTCTGCTGACTTAATTGTTCCTTCAGTGATTCAAGATTTTTTTTATCTAATTTTATTTTAACTCTATCTCCTCTTTTTAGAGTTGGTAAATTTCTGGCACCATGGAATCTGTTAAAATTCATTTCCATTCTGTTTTTTGCCAGTTTGTCTCTCTCTTTGATTTGTGTGAAATCAGGCTACCTTGGTTATAACTTTTTGGGGATTTAAAGGTAATATGCTTCTTATTTTCTTTCCCATGATTGATTTTGTTGGATTGATGCCTGTGGCTTGAATTGGCATACTCCAGTATGCCATTAATGCTTGAAATATGTTTGATTTGTTTCAAAATTCTCTTAGATATTTTAACAGTGCTTTCTGCTTATCCATTTGCTTGATGATAATGTGGATTTGGTATTATGTGTTTAAATCCATAACTGTCTGCAAAATTTTTGAAAGCAGAACTTGTGACTTGTTTCCCATTATCACTAACATGTTTAATAGGAATTCCCCAACATTAGAAGAAAATTTTCAACTTCCCTATAACACAATCACTTGTCATTGGATTGATCTTTTCTATTCATTTATATATATATATATATATATATATATATGAGAAATAATCTATTGTGGCAATATATTGGTGTCCTTGGTGAGTGAAAATATTTGGCTTTCTCTCAGCATTTGTTTCATCCCAAGTGACCAATGCGAAGTGTACTTAATGTCTCTGGTCTAAGTTTTTCAGATATGACAATTCTGTCTTGAAACCATAATAAATTGTCATGGAGTGGGATAGATAAATTATGAGACTGGCTGCTAAAAAGATGTAGCAACACAGATAACCTGATTCAAACTGCTACTTGATCCATTTGCTTCCCGCATTCTCTAGTGGGATTGGAAGTGCTCACAATCATCATAATCAACATTATTGATGTTGTTATAGAACATCTACTGGGACTGTTTGCACTACCCAGTCCAGGGAATGATCTCGCAATTACTGTCATCAAATTCATGAACCAACAAGTAATGCTAAACTAAAACTAGATGTGATATCCCTAAATATGGTCAGTTGGAACTATCTATGCATAAAGATTAAAGGGTTCAGTTCAAAATTTGTTGAACGTTACACAGATTGACAAGCACCTGAATAAAGCTGGAGGTCACAACAGTTGAAAGATTGCCATAGTAACAACAAAGATGAAGACCATAGTTAGTATAAATAAGTTAAATAACTCCATTCATAATGGCATTCCTCATCTCAAAAATTAAAAGAAAAAAAATCAAACTTCTATTGGTTATTGGTAACTCCTGCCAAATGTCATCTTTAAACTTGAAGGTTATTTGACCACCTTTTCTAATTGCTCAGTGTAGTGTTGCTGCATACCAGGCTTTGCATAAGTTCTGTTACACTCTTTTACTTTAGTTTCAAAGCCCGAATAGACAATGTTCAATGTTCTAAGACGACAAATATTGTTATTTGAATAATTTATTATGTGCTTACACAATACTATTAATCAGTATTCCCACCCTCAGAAGTGTGTACAAGGTTCAGGCATGGTCGGAAGGTTGCACACAATAGTGAACTTTGCAAGCCTCGTTTTCAATATGCACCCACACGCTGTAATCCGGAGGGTTGAGATTGGGCAACTGTGGTGGCCAGAAGTCCTTCAACCAGAAATTCATGTTTGATTCCAACCAATCTTACACTGTGTCTGCTGGATACTGTCCTGCTGAAAAACATAGTCTGCATTTTTGGTTATTTTCCTCACCCAAGGCAGGATTTTGGTGGCCAAGATAACTCTGATGTCAGCTGCAATTAACCTGTAACCAGTTTCAAGCCACACAGGTGGCATCTTCTCCCCATTTGAGGCCACAATGCCAAGCATCATCATGGAGGCCAGGTGATTGGTCATAAGGCACGTAGAAATCAGATGTCCTGGCTGAAACTAACAACACAATTGTTCTGCTTGTACACAACCCAATCCACAGTGAAGGTCTTCTCATCTGAAAAAATGACAATGTGATTTCCATGTCTTTTCAAATCATTAAGATGATAACAGCGCTCTTGATGTCTTGCATGTGAACAGTTAGCAGGGTCCTTTTCATGCACCTGGAGCTTTTTCCTCTATCATTCTTGACAGCCCTGGACACTGGCCACATAGATATTTTTTCTTTTTGCAAGCTTGGTCATTTTGAACATCAGATCCTTTTCAAATGCTTTCCTAACAGTCAATTTGTTGACAACTATAGGGGTCTGCCTGAGCAAGGTCGATCCTTGAGGCCTTCACTGTTCCTCAGTCTATCTATGATTCTGTGGAAGGTCATCCAACTGACTTTTAGCTTCTTGGCAATTTCTGACTTGTTATGGCCCGCATGGAGGAGAGCAGATATCTTAATTCTTTTTGCTTCCATTGTTGTATACATACATCTTACCACTATTTACCTGAAATGATAATTACTTGAAAAGGTCAAATTTTAAGTTACTGTAATTAAAATTATTTTGACAGTTAAAATTATCACAAAAAATGAAGTGGAAGAGGACTTTTGTAAAACCTGGTATGCTTTAGGACATTGTGTGTGTGTGTAGGGGAATTTAAGTAACCTTAATGCCCACGAATATGAAAAAGCATTTTGCATCTACCTATAGAGCAGGTGAAATCTTTTGCACAAATCATTATGGAAAAACAACATAAATTTTTATATCAAAAGAACAATTTTAGGGAAATCTATGACAGTGGGAAAAGCTTTTATGTGATGCATAAGACTTTAAGACTACATCAGACTGAAGTGATGTTTTATATTGATGTGACTACGCATATGCATGAAGGAGAGGGTACTCTGAGAAATTGAATTTTTTAATATCTTTTGGGTATATAATCTAGCTGGCTTCACTTAGTTTCTTTTTGTTTTTATCACTTTTGTTTATTAAATATCTTACATTATAATAATAGAAGATCTGCCAAGAAAAGTGAAATGTAAATTTACTGTGGATGATCTAGTGAGTAAAGCTCCTCCAATACTTTAATTATATCATATTAAATACAAAACAAAAGGCTTGTAAAATATTTCAAAATAGAAAAGCAGACCCTCCTGACAAACACAATCAATCAAAATATATTGTTCTACCCACCAATTCTATCATAACTACAATTGAAAAGAATTTGTCTAAACTTAACATGAAATTCTTTTTACAAATCTTCAAATCTTTTATATGTACCTCATCTCTTCCAGCTCCCAAGTACCTCATTGAATGAAAAGTATCCAGTAGTGAGGTTCACCATTTTACTGATCATTTGTCTGTTTAACAGCCATGTCTGATTCTGGCTGAAACTTTTTCTACTAATAGATGTAACTGCTGTTCTACATTACAGATTTTTTTCACCTCACTGCCCCAGAAAATGAGGAGTAGATGATAATGTAAAAATATGTTGTATCACTGCTAACTATTTACCCTTGGTAAATAAATCTATTTTATCTCAAGACATCACAGCTCTTTCACTAATCACTTTAAAATAGAAACTTTGATTTGGTTTCGTCTTTCAACATTGCAAAATTCAATATGTTTCAATACTAAGCATATTTTAATATACTCACTTATTTTTTGGGGGTCGGGGAGGAAGAGGGGAATATGTCTAAAACATCCTCCACATCATGTATGCAAAGTAACAATCTCTGGTAGATTTATGTTTACACAGACACCATAAACTACCAATACCCAGCTAAACTTTATAACATTGTAATATCAAATGTAAATAGAGAGGCCTTATGAACCATCAGATATGATGTTAGGCACAAGGTCTCAGCTGAAATTGATTCAGCAGATGAAAAAAAAAAAACTGAAAACAGTTTAACATTTACTCATAACTGCTAAGTGGGGAAATAGACTGTCCTATTTTATTTGTCTGCATTTTAAAAATTTTTTTTTTTTAACTTTTGGGATTATTTCCCCTAAATAGGTGATTCTCTCATGTGAGAAAAAGTTTGGCCTGCAAAAATGTCCTACTAAAAAAAATCTTAGGTAATATTAACCAGATTTTTTAACATGACACCACTCTGTATGATGTTCTCTTGTTGCTAGACATGGCACTTTGTCACATTCTGGATGTCTTGATATCAAGAGGTAATTGGAAATATTATCTATCAAACCATTATAGTAAGTTTAATCTTCACTTGTGGCTCTGTGCCATATGAAGCTTAGTTTGTCAATAGTCATTCTTTGAAGCACACGCGTAGAATATCCATTAAAATGTTTTTTTATCATGTAAATGTGTTTTTAACCCAATCAGGTACTCAAACATTATCTGTGATCTTTTTTTCCCTTCATTTTTAATATAAACAAAATAACTTTTTAAACATAAAAGTTTTTTTCTAGGGTCTTTCTGCCCAATACATACAATATTTGAGTACTTCGTTTGAATAGACACATCCAAAAATAGATAAATTGTTACCTAGAAGGCAATCAAAGAAATTTTTACATGCTGCTTAATATTGACTAAACTTAGTCAAATGCAGTTGTGAATTATAATATTTATTGTAATGTTTATTTAGTGGGATTTATGTATGTTTAAGAAAAGCTTAATTATTTTGGACAGACTCATTTGGCCAAGGGAGTGGTGGTTCACCCCTGGTTGGTTATAAAAGATGGACATTTGGGCTAATCAGGTGCTAGCAAGTAGCAACTACTGATTGCCATGCTGCTCTGGTGGAAGAAAGTTGACAACTACTTATTATGCTGCAGAAATGAAATACGTAAGAGTCGTGATGAGTAAAGAGGATTAACGCAGAAAAGTGACTTACATTTTTTTTTTCTTTTCACAATTACAAAAGGCAACAAATTCAAGTTAACAATTTGAGGACTCGGTGTTATGACTACTGATAATATGGCATTGTTTGGAAATATCAAGGAGTGGTCAAGTGAAGAAGAGTGGAAGAACTATGTAGAAAGATTACATTTTTACTTCATGGCTAATTATGTTACCAATGAGGATAAGAAATGAGCCATTTTATTGCTGGTGCTAAAAATTACAGTGTTTTAAAAGGTCTTGCTAACAACAAACCAAATGAAGAATTGTATGAAAATTTGTCAGTTAATGGAAAGACACATTCAACCTGTGCCCAATGAAATACATGAGCATTTTCTCTTCTATTCAAGGGAGAAGAGTGACAGTGAAACCATTAGCCAGTACATCGCTATGCTTAGGAAATTGTCAGAAAAGTGTAATTTTGGGGACAAAATTAATGAACACTTAAAAGATAGACTGGTGGTTGGAGTAAGAGATGAGAAAATTCAACAATGACTACTCAGTGAAAGAGCATTAACATTGGAGAAAGCTGTAGAAATAGCAGTAGCTATTAAATCTGCTATTTCTACAGGGAGATGCTAAGTGCACAAGGGGATTGGCCAAGTGAATCATCATCTTTGCTGCATAGTTTACCCAGAAAGTGGAAATGTTACCGCTATGGAAGTACCAACCATCTTGCAGACAAATGTCCTTTCAAGGTAAAAAACTGTTTTAAATATGGATGAATAGGGCATACTTGACGGAAGTGCACACAGGATGGTAAAAAGCAAACTTGGGGAAAACAAGAGGAAAAAAAGAACGACCTTGAACAGCATACATGAGAAGCTGGAAGACTGTTGCGATGGAGCAAAGATGTTAGGACTAAATACCATCATGATGTCACATTCAACCGCTGCAGGTAGAAATTCTGTTAAATAAGTGGAGGGTGATAATGGAGATGGACACCTAGGCCTTGAGTTCAGTAATGATTTTGAAAAAGTTTCATGAATTGGTGATTTTAGAAGACTTGAAGGAGAGCTCCATAAAGTTAAGGACCTATACCGGAGAGGTAGTGAAACCATGTGGGGTAACAGAGGTTGATGTGGAGTACAAACGGACAGTCAGTTGCCATTATTGATATTGAAAGGTGACACACCGACAATACTGAGGTGAAATTGACTGAAAAAGGTACCATTGAATTGGAGAGAAATATTTCCCTTAGTAGATGATGTTCCTTTGAAATTGAAGGAGTTGTTGGACGAGTTCAAGTATGTATTTAGTGGGGAGTTGGATTGCTTGAAGGATTTCATGGTAAAATTACTGGTAAACAGAACAACTCCTCCTTGATTTTGTAAAGCTCGTCCAGTGAAAGAAAGAATTGGAAAAGAACTGGACCGGTTCGAAAACCAGAGTATACTTAAGAAAATTGAGTATTCACATTGGGCAGCACCTATAGTACCAGTATCAAAAGATAATGGTGGAGCTATTCGGATTTATGGAGACTACAAGCAGACCATAAATATGGCCGCTCCTTGTGACATGTATCCAATACCAAGGACTAAAGATTTATTTGCTACACTGAAGGGCGGTGAGAAGTTTACCAAACATGATTTGAGTCATGCATATCAACAACTGGAATTGGATGAGAAAATACGAGAGATGCTCAAAATAAACACCCATTGTGGTTTGTACCAGCTGACATGCTTACAGTTTGGAGTGCATAGCACTACTGGAATCTTTTAGAGAGATGGACAAAAGGTTAAAGGATATCTCTTTTTGCAAAGTGTAAGTGGATGACATTTTGGTTTCAGGGATTAATGATGCCAGTCATCTTGCAAACCTGTGAAAGGTATTGTCTGCGTTGGACAAAGCTGGTCTAAAACTAAAGAGACAAGTGTCAGTTTCTTCTTCCAGAGGTGACATATCTTGGATTTTGAATTTGCAAAGAAGATATAGCTGCCCTGGCTGAAAAGGTGACTGCTATGAATGAGGCCCATGCCCCCAAGAATGTAACAGAGTTGAAGGCCTATCTTGGAGCCCTAAATTATTACAGCAATCATCTACCCAAATTATCCACTATACTGGAACCCATTCATTGATTGTTGAAGAAGGGAATGACCTTGGATTGGGGATCCAATCAGGAGAAAAAATGAAGAGAAGGTTGTGTTCAGTGCCTCTGCTGGCAGATTTTGACCCCTCAAAGCCCATTCTGGTGCATGTGGATACTTCCCCCTATGGAATAGGGATGCTAATGGCATATAAAATGAAAATGCAATGGGGAAACCTGTATGCTACATATCTTGAATTCTGTCTGTCTCTGAAAGGAACAATGCACACCTAGAAAAAGAATGCTTGGCCTTGGTATTTGCAATTAAGACTCCATCGGTATTTGTACAGGAATTTCTTCACATTATACATGGATCACATGCCACTGCTGGGACTGTTTGCTGAGAACAAACCATTTCCTCCTCTTACTGCTTCTAGAGTACAACTTTGGGCACTATTCTTAGTGGCTTACAACTACAGTTTGGAGTACCAAGCTGGTGAGTCCAAAAGTAATGCTGACTGTTTCAGTTGCTTTTCACTAATGTACCGAAATGAGGATCATTCTATCATTGTGAATATGATGGATTTGGTTGATTCTCCAGTGAAGTTCAAGCTGAGACAAGAAAGCACCCAATTCTGAGCAAGGTACATGAAGTGATTTTAAATGGCTGGAGGAACATTACTAACATTACTTTACATGCAGAATGGAGACCTTACTTCATTCAGCAGGAGTTGTGAGGATGGTGCAATACTGTGGGGAAATTGGGTTGTCAATCCTGCTAAGTTAAGGGTAAAGGTTTTGCAGGAACTCTATCAGATGCACATTGGAATTGTGCACATGATAGCTCTTGCTTGAAGCTATATATGGTGGCTGAACTTGGATGCAGACATTGAGAGGACCTACAAGACTTGTGAGACATGCGTACTAAATCAAACCAAACCAAGCACCAATTTATTGCTGGGAATATCCTTTTCAGCCCTGGGAAAGGATTCATGTGGATTTTACAGGCCCCTTTATGGGATGTATATTTATGGTTGTTGTGGATGCTTATTCAAAATGGATGGAAGCATAATGAATACATTTACTGCCCAAGCCACAATAGAGAAGCTGTGAGATGTATTCACCACACATGGCCTGCCAGTATTGTTAGTAAGTGACAATGGCCCGTGTTTTACCAGTGATGATTCAAGCATTTCTTGAAATCAAATGGTATCCAACAAATGTTCACTGCTTCTTATCGTCCCTCCTCCAATGGTCAGCCTGAGTGTAATTTGTGTGCGTTCAAAAGGCACTGAAGAAGTTAACAGTGGAAGGGAAAGCAACCCTCAAAATCCAAGTACTCCATTTCCTATTCTCTTTTAGAACCTCTCCTCACACAGCAACAGGAGTTTCTCCTGCTGAGTTGATGTTTAAACATCAGTTATGAACTGCTTTTCATTTACTGAAGCCTGATACATATCAAATTCAGGGTTTTCAGGCTAATATGGAACAGGGAACTAAGGTGGAAGATTCTCAGTGGGAGAGGGCCCACAACCCTTTGAAAATCAACACTTGCAATTCTGGCTATTTATTTGGATTCACACTTCACACTGGTATTATTGGAAAGTAGACACTTGCTTTAAGAATCATAATTTTTCTAAATTTAAGAGAATATCAAATCTATCTTTGGAGGGCAGTGATGCATTAACATTATTATAAACATTCTCATACTGATAAAATCATTTTCACATCCAAATTATCAACTAAAATATCCTTCACTTAGCAAGGGATTCCTACTTTTTCTCTTATTCCATGTATTCCTTGTTAAATCTACTTCTAATCACTTCCCAATAGAATTGGTTTCATTTTCCCCCTTCCTCTCCCCACTATTGAGTGTCCAGAAAAATTCTTGGCCTAATCAAGAAGGAATTAAAAAAATCCTCTTGTTGGTCTAAGGACTTCAGTCTTTTTCAGTGTTCCTTGAGGACATTAGCAATCATGGCTCTCCACAACATCCTATCTTTTGTAGCTCTTAGTCTTTTCATCATCTTTCCCAGTCACTGTTTTACCATCTATTTACACAAGCTCATTAGGTAGGTTATTCACTTCTTTCCATTTTCCTCTCTTGCCTTCAGAGGAGAGCAGAGTTCCAATTCCAGTTGGGTTCATTATATACATTTATGTGTAAATACCCTTGGGAAAAGGTGTAAATCCACTTCTTCTCTTCCCAGCTATGGATTAAATAACACGACTTGTATCAGAAAATCATCTAAAATGTTTTGCCTTTAAATATAACCTCAAAAACGTTAAGCCAAAATAACCAAAAAAACTATCAATCCTTCCTTCAATATGTCCTGTGAGTGTTAAATTCTCCAAGATCTCATTTCTTATGTGTTCTAGAAATTTCAAATGGCACTTTCTGATTCCAAATATAAACATTCTTTTTGTTTGCATTTACTTAAAATTTCCTCATTACATGCATGTTCAGTCCAGGTTATTCTCAGCATCCTTCTATAAAACCACATTTCTATTGCCTCACGCCTCTTCATCTGTGAAGAGATTGTCTAGCATTCACTGCCATATAAGGGGACTGATATTATGTAACAGGCAAATTTATTCTTGACATTAATAACTTTGTTCCATAACCTTCAATATTTAGGCAATTTCATAATTTTGTCCTAGAATTTTTTGGCTTTAAGTGCGCTTTGGCTGTTGTCTTAAGATTTGACTTTATTTTTCTTGTGTTTTTAAGAGATTCTATAGGCTAGATTTTTATGGTAATCCAAAGCTAGAATGTTTGAATATGGCTGATGAATGCAAAATTTACAAGCTAATCTGTGACAATTTTTGCCTGGCTGCCAAAGAAACCTGCAATCTGTAATTATCCATATGGAATATTACATCACTTAACTAATTTTGGATGTTTTTCATGGATTACTACCTTCAACAGTACTTACCTTTTGAATCATTTGGTTGTCTGGAAGTTCAGAGAGAACACCCTACAGTCTTGCCATATATAGTATCCCTTTGTTTGAATGAAGACACCTTTTGGTATCATTAATTCTGGTTCATACTGCTTGATCCATAATTTCCTGTATTTAAAGTACCCACTTTTTATTAGCTATCATTTTATCTTAATAACAATATTTACATAGGATCCATTTAGTTTTTTTTCTTCTTCTTCATTTCCTGGAAGCCACATATCAAAATGACTAACATAACCAAGCTGGTACAAATCATTTTCAATTCTTGATTTAGATATTTTTATTATGTTGGTGAACTCCTAAGAAATAGCACTGATTATTTTTAAGCAATATCTTGATTTAATCACTATCAACCTCAAATGGTTTTACTCAAATATAGAGAATCAGTCAGCATGAAATCTCCTGTAGAAAACTTCACAAACCACTTTTTTTGACATGTTTGATCCATTGTAGTAGTTTCTCTGTAAAATACACAAATTTTCATTTTTATTTTATGTTTAAGCATTTGATTGATTTAAAAATGCATAAAATTTCCAAAATGGTACTAAAAAATAAAAAAAGATTTGATAATTTATTTTTTATTTTTTTATTTTTTTTTCAGAAATACCTATAGTTTTCACAATACAGGATGTGGGGAGTGATCTTTAAGTGAAATTAGTTAAAACTTAATGCTCCTAGTGCTATCTAATAACAAAACCAGATCTTTTGGTGATCATGATACTTGCTTTCATGTTAAAAATTCCTATGATGTCTAGACACTTATCTTTTTGTTAATATAAAACATGATCTGCTAGATCCTTTTCTTTCTAATACTCCCAATGATATCTTACACTTATCTTTATTTCCATAAATTCCCCAGCATTGACCTTCCCACCACTTTTGATTTTAATGATTACACTTTCTATAACTTTTTATTACCTAGTTCATACTTCTGCTGTTTATATAAAAAATTCATAACAGCAATTTAAACATGATGCATTGATAGGAAAGTTGTCATTTCATCTGTTGGTAACTGAATATGACTATGATCCAAGGGTAGGAGAAAAAAAAATATATTAACTACTTTCACTCCTCAGCAATTTTTGTTTTAAAAAGCGATGATTATAAGTGTAACATGAACGTGAATTTGTACCTTTTCTTTGTTCTTGAGAATTTGCAACAAAAAATAATAAACACTATTTATTAGATTGTTTATTTACACTATTTTATTGGAATGGTTGGCAAAATATCGGTTAATTGTCAATTGATTCAAACATTAACAAATGGTAAATAAGAATTTCCTTATAGTTGGCTTACATACTTTAATAATTTAATGTTTATAAATTTACAAATCAAAAATTTTCATATTTTTTTTTTTATAAATTGGTAAATGATAAAATAGCATTGCATTTGTTTTTATGATGTTGTAAAGAAACAATCTAATAAATAAATAGTGCTTAATATTTTTGTTGTAAATTCTCAAGAACAAAAGTGTATAATCTAATCTTTGCTTTTTAAAACGAACATTGCCGAAGAGTGAAGGTAGTTAAAATAATGGTGTCATGGAAAAAAACTGTCCTTTTTTGATGACTTCATTTTTTTTTTCATTTTTTCTTTTTCTTTTCTTTTTTTTTTCTTTTTTTTTTTTTTTTTACAGGCACGAAAGTCCATGTTGTCCAGTTATTATTAAATGTAGCTGTAGTGTTTCATTTTCTCTCCATGAACCAGAATTAGTGGTGTCACTATACACTCTTTTTGTAAGAGTAGTGTTTATAAGCAGCTGTACTCAAACTTAAACAACTCTCCTATTGGCATCAAAGTGGCTTAACCAAATCGGAAAAGTAAACAAAAAGAATTAGTAAATAAGTTATACTACATTCAAGAATTCTAGGCATGTGACCGAGTGATATTCAGTTCATGTTTAAAACCTGAGACTGGGTTTGAATCTTACCATGGTCAATTTGTGAAGGAGGTGACTTCTTGATATTGGCCTGGATTGATGATCCTAACATGCAAAACTGTTGAAAAGTGCCTGAAATCCATACTACAGGTAGACTCTAAGCTTGTGATTGAAATTTGGTAGACAAAAATATTTGTAAGTTGTTGATAGTTGTACAGGCACATAATCAATGTCCTCACCTCATGGGTAGATAGAAGCTCTTTAGCCTTGGTTGGCAATCTATCTAGAGTTGTTGTCTCGATAAAACACCCATCCCACCAATAACCTGGCTACTCCTTCAGTCTGAAAAAACTTAGTGATTGAAATTCTTAAAAAGGGTATTGGGTCAGAGAAGTTGACAATCCACTGAAGATGGGAATAGAATTCGATCAATTCCACAAGTTAACATAATCACTCACTTTCACATGGAAAAATATTCCACAGCCCAAGTGTATAGTAAATATTCATAAGCATACCAAAAGTTTTGGGTAAAAGTTTATTGGTTCATAAACTGACTTTATGATGTAGTAAAAAATACCAAAGGGAGGTGACAATTAATGCTGACATATGTCACAACTACTGTTGCTAATACTGTATCAAAGAATAAACAAAAGCAAATTTGACCATTGAAAACTTATATATATATATATATATATATGAGAGAGAGAGTTTTATATATATATATATATATATATATATATATATATATATAAAAATTTAGTTCTATGGTTAGGGTTAGCATTACATGTGTTTACAAAAACAATGACTTTTGAATATACACAAGAAGCAACTAGTAAAAATTCAGGAAATATTTTTTGTTTTTGATCTTTATCTAATTTATATCTGAAAAAAAATGTTATTTCATCTGATAAAATATTTGAATGTTAAAAACCCTTCTCAAAAGTATAGAAAGTATAGAAAATACCAATGTATTCATTTGTGGGGGATATTTATATCTTATCTAGGAATGTGATCCAGTTATTCTCATTTAGCCTCTTGCTTTTTTTTTTCTTTTTTCTTTATACAAGTTCTTTACATATCTTCTTTGAATATTTATTTCATGTAGCATATTTTGAAATACCTTTTTAATACTCTATATCCTATATTGCCCATCAAAATTTCCAATTGCCCATTTTCTGTTCTGTTGCTCATTGCTCACCAAACAGTTGAAATCACCAAATGGTAGGCTATATTGCCCACCATTTTCTGTTCAGTTGCTCATCAATTACCCAACAGTTGAAATTGTATATTGATGAGCAATATTGTCCAAGGTAACCCAAGTATTGGTTGCTTATAAAAAAATTTAAAAAAATATGTACATACCTCCATTAGAGGGAATTTAAAATTGTGACATTTATTTAATAAATTCCGCTTATATCACGATATATAAACAACAAAACATTCTGTCTGTCCCTTAAAAACAAGTAATTTAAAACTTAGGCTAAATGTCAACAAATGAAACACTTCACCCACCAAGCCACCTTCTGACTTGCAAATTTGTTACAAACAAAACATTTTTTATATTATTATCACTGCTCATTCACTAGTTTTTATGTATAAGATTTGCTAAAATATAAACTGCTTTTAGCAAAAAGTGCTTAAACTTCCAAATACGTACAAATCTGTGTGCATATAAAAATCGAATATAACCATTTTCAACAAGAGATTGAAATATATAATGACTAATAAGAAACTTCTCGGACAAGGTTTTATTGAGTCTTGATTAAGAGATAAATTTCTGATCATAGAAAAAAAAATTCTGAATATTCCAGGCATACCAATGAGGACAGTTTGCTCTTAAAATGAACTAACTAATATATATATATATATATATATATATATATCAGTAGCTTTTTTTTATTTTAACCAGGCTATACCTGATAATTGTACTAGTATGTATATTCATCTAAAAATTAAATATCAAATGTGTGTAAAACTTTCTCAGTAACATTTTTAAACTAGTGTCCTTTATAGAAAAAGTAGAAATTTTGCAATACTGTATACAAATGACCTGTAAAATATGTAATGACTTTTTCTCTCTCTCTTTTTGTTTTTTGGCACTTAATTACTTGTATAATTTGTATTGTGTGCAGATTAATTTTACAAATTGTAAAATTTTACTATTACCATGTTTAACACTGAAAATACATTTTCAATTGATATACATATAGTCAGTGTACAGTGTTGGCGAATTATAGGTAACACTCTTTAATTTTTCAAGAGTAAAAGGTTTTCTGCTGTTTTTAGGATTGTGAACCTGACATGAGAGTGGGGGTGGGGTTATTTGGCAAAATGTGTTGACAACATAAAGCACACAAAGGATGATTTTAATTGTCCAAACAAAATTTGAAGCATTAATGACTCTAAGTTAGGAATATAACTAAAACAGTTTTGTCTCTCATGCATTTAGAAATATTTAGTAAGTGCTTCATGGCATGGAGATAAATTTTAGTCATGAAATAATGGAAAAATGTCCCAACTGAGTCGTAGAGACAAAGGATTAATTAGAAAAATAAATGCCTATAAATTAGCACTTAAAAATACTCGAGAATCAAACACTGAGTCTAATTGCTTAAGACAAGTTGTTTTATTACATAGCCAATCTTGCTGACCAAAAGACTGTTGGCTTTAATTACTCAGATGTTTTATCGGCTTACTTCACAAATAATTTTTTTCTAGCCACTTGAATGTACAGTGTAGATTTGAGCAACTTGTAGAATGTTCACAAATTCAGTGTGAAAATTTGAATGAAAGGAAGAATGTATTTATTAGTAGTGACCAGACACCTGTGACCTCTTGTTGATCCAAGTGAGTAATAAGAAATTTGTTTCCCTAAATTCTTATTCAGGACAAAAAAATGTTTGAAATTTATCCACAATAGAAAGTTTCATTAGCAATAAACGTCATATTGAATAGTTAATTGTTTTAAGGAGATGGGATTCAGCTGATCCTTAATCTTCAATTAGAAGCCCTAAAGCAAAAGGCTTGAAGAAATTCTCTATAGATTTTGCTAGATTTTTATTTTCTCTCAGTGTCAAGTAAATTCTACCAGAGTTAAGTCATCACAAGAACTCCTGTCAAGAGGTGGTGTGGGTTGCTGTTACTTGTTACAAGGACGTATCGGTTACAATTAGATTTCCATAAGTAGTTAGATTTAACAATTGAAAAAATGGCCATACACCTCCCCTCCCATGTCTGAATAACCTAGTCTAACTAAAATAACTACTCAGTTTTATAAATAAATATATTAGTTGAAAACAGCCATTTTATAATAACCTTTGCAATCCATCTCTCATTTCTGCTTTGTGGTAACACAAGACATTCCATGTCCTGAGGGTTATTTTGTGTTTTTTGCGGATAACAGTTCAGTGACACCTGTTGCTCATGTCGTTCCTTTCCGGGCGAGGGATAAGTTCTGAGGACTTTTATCCCCTTTACGCCATTTATGCTAGAAGTCGCTGGATGAAAGTCAGGTGACATCTGTTGCACATGTCTGTCCTTACCAGGTGAGGAGCTAATTCCTGTAGACATAACCCCTTTCATACTGTTAGGTTTCACATTATCTGAGTTGTAAACCATGATTTTTGCCTCACGCTAAATAATAACAGAATATCTCATGAGTAAAGTAGATAAGGTTACTAATATATTGCTTGTCATTTTGTGTTAGCTTATCTTTTGATATGTCTTCAGTCCATGGTGTTTGTTATAAATTAACTGGCACTTAGTGTTCTTTCAAAACAAGCATATATATATATATATATATATATATATATATATATATATATATATATATAGCATACAGTATAACCTGTTTTGTAACATTTTTTTATTTTGCACTGGAGTGTTGTTTAGCTTAGTCTGTACTTTTTTTTTTTTTTTCTTGTATCCATTTTTGTCTTCCTTTATTTCCAGTATATAGAAATTTATTTTTCCCCCAAATGGGTCAGTATAGTCAGACAACAATGGTATGACAATTCAGTAAGTGAAAGTGTTAATAAATTAGAACTACTGAGAACTGCATATTAAAAATGTCTTTTGATAGTTATTTTTCTTGCAATATGAAAACACAAAAAAGGTAGTTGGAAAATTATAAAAAATTGTTGTGATATTTTTTAATACTTTCAGTATTCTATTAATTGTTTTTAATTGCCTTTAGAAATAAGTAATTCATCCACTATTGTTACTTCTGTATCAATTAATGCGATCATTTAAGAGGATTAACATACTGTGTAAAGTATCTGTAGTTATTGCCTATCATAATTATGTAGACAGAGGTGGTCATCTCCAGGACATTCAGGTCATGGCATACTCAGGAATTTACAGCAATTTAACCATTTATTATTTACTATTTTAACATTTTAAGTTTTTATGCAATATTTTATTATCTTTGTCCTTTACAAAAATTCCATTTTGTACCAAAAACTAATTAAAAAAAAAAAAAAAAAATTTGTCACCTTAAACTCCCTCTACAATTCTTAAATAGCTTTTTTCTACTATTTCTAGTAACTAGTACATTACAGTGATTGATTTAAAAATATAAGCCAATCAGTACATGGGGTAGGAGGAGCAACTGAATTGCATGATAACACAATTAACTAAATAAGGAAAACAAACTACTACATCAGAAAGTTTGTAATGAGGCAAGGTTAAAATAAAAACAACCCTGTTGTATGTTTAAATCTGTCCAAGAATAGCAGAATGGTATCTTCATTGCCTGAATCATGGCAGTTACATGTGCCATTCATTTTAGTTTTTGCTGCTGTTAAATGTCCTCAAGTTTCTGCTGTTTGGTACACTTCTTTGTTTGTGATTCTATAGTGCCAATCCACAAGGTTCAAAGAAAGATAGTCCTTGTTAAAAAGTTTCATTTGTTTTATACCACTTTTAACCATTGATTTGAGAATGGTTGTATACAGCTGACAGTTCAGATTTTTCTGAACAAGTTTGACACTAGTCATAGCATTCATATGAAAGTACAAGGATTGATATGCTGGTAAAACCAACAAACCAAACATATGAAAGTCTTGATATGACAATTTTAATTAAGAATATGACTAGAGTTTTGGTTTTGTAGCAATTTGTGGTATTGGGTGAAACTACTCCTATTCAATTTCCTTATCTCCTGTATGAAATTAGCTTAATTATATTAAGCAACTGATGGTTCAGAGATTAATTGACAAAGAATTTGTTTTGATCCACCTGCAGCTAACTATTAAACATTTAGCAGAAAGGTCAAAAAGTGGCTCCAAAGGCAAAGAATATATCTGGGCCACTTTGCATCCTGAAATAGGAAATTTGTTCAGAAAAACCCTTAAAAAAGATTTTTTGAGCTTTCAGTGCAACCTCATCAAATATTGCTGATCTGATAAATTTGATGTTTTAAAGTTAAATATTCACTAAAGTTTTTTTCATTTTCTTTCACTCGCAGTAACCCCTTGCATCTTAGTGGTATTATCACTTTGCTTGGGGTAAAATGATTTGGGAAAAAAAACAAAAAAAAACATTTGAGTCAGTCATAATAAACTCTAATTTGCATAAAATATTCTTGAATTAATTTTTAACAAGTATTTAACTTTAATTTTAGTTGCTTTATTTACACTAGAAATATCAGTGGTAATAACTTAAATCTTATTAAATAAAGCATTATCAATTATTCTTTTAACTTAATTTCAGTTGCTTTTCATACAGCAGGGATCAAAAGTGAAGACTAACCTCCGAGCAAAACTCTGTCATATACTTTTTACTACAGGAATCCAGTCTATGCACAGCTGATTGAGCCACCAGAGTGGTTGTTTTTAAATTGTTTAAGTTTATAAGTGTTGAATAAAAGTAGACATCTATTTACTCAACTAATAAAATTACTATGATGGGCTAGTGAAAAATTCTTGTCTTCATTGTTTTCTAAAAATGACCCATTTTTTAAAAAATTTTTGTAATGAGTTATTAGTTCATTTAAGAACTTTTCAAAACCCTTTTGTATTTATTTTTACTTCATTGTTTAGTCAATCAGCTATATAATCCAAGTATTCTTACTTACTTTGTATTTTTTTCGTCAAATATCCCCCCACCAAAGTACTTGGTGCAAAACCTTGTTGTTTGAGAAGTTTTTTTTTTCCTATAAAACACAAAATTGTATTTTTTTATACAATTTTTTTTTTTTTTTTTTTTTTTTTTTTTTTAATGATTTCTTTTTAGAAAGCATTATGATGATTGAGTAAGTTTTGTTTTGTTCTACTAGAAAGATTAAATTCAGATGTTAAAAATGTATAAATATGCAAAAAATCAAAGTGTACAGAATTTGTACATGCTTGCATTGAAATCTGCAGACTGTCAGTTTGCTCATGAATTTCATTTACTCTCTCTCTCACTTTATTCTATGTCAACTTGCAGATAGGCAGACAGTTTCTTTTGATGTTTAAGTAATCACTTTACATTATTGGTCTTGACAGCTATATTTAGAAAACATGGTCTGTAGAAAGATCTTCTTTTCTTAAGACTTGATTATTTTTAGAATCAATTGCTGATGCTTTTCATTATTCAATTTTGACTAGTATTTACTTTCATCATTTTTTTAGTTGGTTTTTATTGCAACCTTACTCAAACTATCAATCTATGACAGTGAGTTAACCATGCTGCAGATTGAAAATAAAGGATAAACATTACGTAAATCTTGAACTCTTTCCTTTTTGTCTAAGGTAAGCCTGGTAAAATACACCAGCTGCTTTTACCAAATGAGCTATAAGAACTCTCACTTACTTCTAATTAGTCTATCTTCCAGAACTATGTTGTTTTGTTTTTTACAATAACATGCAAATTATAATTGGAGACTTTTTTTTTAATTTAAGCACAGTACTAGACAGGTGTTGAGATCTCATCAATTTACAGTTGAACTGGCTAGATGTAGCCATAAGTTCTATGCTAACAGTTTCTTTTCTTGCACTTCTCAGTTGTGGAACTCCCTTCTGGCTCCATGCTTTCCAGCCAACTTTAATCTCCAAATCTTTAAATGCAATGGCAATCACTATCTACTGTCCTCATGATTACTCTTTTCTCTTCCCACTCATTATTAATGCTTCTGTTCCTAATTCTTCCACACCCTGTAACCCCTTGTGTCTTAGTGGCTTTACTGCCTTGTATGGGGTGATACTGATTAAAAAAAAAAAAAAAATTATCAAAATCAAACAAATACAGTTTAAATATCTGGGAAGTGTAACAGAGGATGAAAAATCCAACATTGAAATCCAAAGATGCATTGGGATAGTGAAAGATGACCTCAAAGCTAAACAAAGTATTAAGAAACAAAAACCATTTGTTAGAAACAGAAAAGAGTACTGAACTGTTATGTAATATCAGTCCAGTCCTCCTATATGTCAGTGAATGCTGGACAATCTCTTCATAGATGAAGAAGAGATGCAACAGAAATGTGGTTCTACAGAAGGATACTGAGAATACCATGGAGTGAAGATGTGAGCAATGGCAAAGTTCTAGAGAAATAGAAACAAAAGGACATTTATACTTAACATTAAGAGATAGTTGAAATTTTCTATGTCACATAATGAGGAAAGAGAGCTTAGAAAACTTGATACTCACAGGACAGATTGATGCAGGAGGGACAGGAAAACTGCGCATAACATATCTAGGAAGCTTGAGTGAATGGATGGCAGAGCAGGGTTTTAGAGAGAAGTTAAAAAAGCTACAAAGAAGAGGAAATTATAGAGCCATGATTGTCAGTCCTTATTATTAAGTGGGATCCCTTTTATTAACTTTTGCATAAACCCAACAGATAATTCTCAAAAATAAAACTGAAGAATTTAAATGGTTTTTACAGAATTTAGGTACAAACACAGATGATTAGTTGAAGAAGATACATATTAGCAGTAACTATCATTCTAGAAGTAGCTGCAGCTTGTTAGCACTAAAAAAAACCCTGCTTTCAGAAATTGTTCTTATTTTTTCTTTCTTTTGACTAATGTATAATGAAAATGGCTCCTCTACAGCCATACATGTAAGTAGTACTTTTCTTGTTTCAGAAACATACTCAGGCTCTGATGTTAAAGAAAAGCATACCTTTTCCACAGCCAAACCTTTTATTCTATTTTTATTTTATGGAATAAATATTTCAACCTGTCTTGTATTTACATTTATTCTGCATTGTTTTGTTGAAAACATTAGGTGATACCTTATTGGGTTCTTCAGATTCCAAGAAAAGTGGCATTTAATGAGACATTTATTAGAATTTTAGAATCTTTCAATCTGACAATTGGATAAGCAAATTTGTCATTTGTTTATTCATATATGTTTGTCAAAAGTCTCAACTTACAAAACTAGTGACATTTGTTTATAAGTTTATTGTATAAATAATTCAACCAATCAAAATGTTTTTCATAAAATATTAGCAAATTCAATCCACCGTAGTCACAGTTTTCAACAATTTAAAAAAATTTTTTTTGAAACACAAGATTTTATGATCAGTACAAAGTAAAACCAAGAAAATTGTTGTCAATCAAGTGCATTGCTATCATGATTTGACTCAGATTAATTCAATAATAAACAATCAACTGTTTATATAAACATAATAATCATGGAACACAATTTACTAAAAGCAAAGAGCATTAACTCTGTCCAATAATAGTTGTTATATTTGCATACTACAACTACATCAAAAATATTAATTCATCCTAGTCATGCTCACACATAGATTTTTCCCAAGAGTGTATTGAAATGTGTCATGAAAAAAATAAATGATTTTGTCTCTTTCTCTCCTGCTGTCGTAGCGACGGGCACAGTCTCCACTTCCGGGACAAAACTGCCCTCCTTCTCATTCCAGCCCTTTACATAGAGCTTGGTAACTCGCCTATGCAAAACACCAACAAGCCAGCTACCAATCACAGTTCCTGCGCATGCCCACCTCCACTCGCTTTGGGGATGTCAAGTTGACCGACCAACTCATTACACACTTGAACAAAACCAATGAAGAAGGCAGATATTGCGGAGACATCTCCATTGCCTATGAACTAGCTCAGATCATTAAAGAACTTACCCATGTTCCTGGCATAACAGAACATCAGGTGAATCTCCTTGATTTCTTCCCCCACATTCTGCCTTGAAAAATGTATTGCAAGATTTTTACACCTAATCCTCTGGGCATGTTAGACCATTCTCTAGTCAATGTCCAAACTGATGCCAAAAAATCATTAAAAATGGCAACATATTCCAAATAACATCAGTATTCACCAACAAAGTTTGGTAGCTGCAACCCTCCTGTCACAGCACATTCCCCTACATCTTTGCATGAGCCACACTTGTGAGGTGTTTGAGATGGGGAAACCTATCTGTTCTGAAGCATGTAGAGAGTAAATTTGAACTAAAGGAAAAACTAATCAAAACAATGCCATCTTTGAAATCTTTCCTGGTTAAAGGTTTAATCTCTGCTGTAATTGATGCATTTTGTAAACTTATATCAAATGATATCATAAAACATCAGTCTATGAGGAATTTGATATATTGAATAAAGCTGGTAAAAAGGAAAAAATATAAAAATATAAAAATGCAACCTTTTCCTTTTTACCAGCTTTTGGTCTCCTTGGATATTGTGCTGCTGCCTTGCTTCACCATTTTAATGATCTAAGGGATACTGTTTCAGATACACCATCAAATAATCAACTGATACAGGCATGTGAATTGTACTGAGAAGTGGAATATATTGAATGCATTTTAAGATGTATGTCATGGTTTACTTTCAAAATCATGATGTCATTTTTAAACATGTGTGAGTTGGAGTCACCAAAAATCCTCTTGAGCATTCTTCTTGCTCTTTATAATGGCCTGAGATGATCAATTATGAACACTTTGTAAAAGTATACAGTTGATTACTCATGTGAAGCCACATACATCAAATATATATATATATATATATATATATATATATATATATATATATATATATATATATAAGATCGTTTTTGCAAACAAGCAGCAATTGATTTGCAGCAACAGCGTGGCCAGGAGTTCAGTTTTTCAGCATTGAAGGTGAAAAACCACAATGTTCTGATCTTCCTGAAGTTTTGTCAAAGCTCCTTTCACACAATCTCATCTGTGAGAGAAATCTTTCACATATGGACAAGGTAGCAATTCAGGCAGCATCTTGTTCAAATCGTAATTTTACTGCAAAGGGTATGAGGGTTGACATAACACTATATCAAGCCTCAGTAATTACCACTTACAAGGAGACTAAGAAAATAGCAAAACTGTTGGATGGAGAATAAAGAAAATGGTTCAGTAGTCAAGACAAAAGTACCAAGGCCAAGTTTGCCAAAAGGAAAGTATATTCAACAGAATGAGCATCAGAATGCTATTGTACGTAATGCAAAGCTCACAATGGTCCATTCATATCAGGAAGTAGGTATGAAAGCAGCTAAAGACAAGCAGAAAAGGAATTAAATAGTTCTACAAAAAAGTATGAGTAGAAAAGACTGCAGAGAATATTCTGATTTGTACAGTGAACAAAATAAGAGGCACAAAGTTGGGGATCCTGTTGTTGAGTAAACATGAAATTAATTGTGATACTGGTGCCACATTCCCAGATGTAGAGACCATGTTCAATGAAATGAATGAATCCCAGGAAGATGTTGATAAATCTACTCAACCCAATGAAGGCGAAATTGCTATGTCTGAACCATGCATGGCCATTTGGCACAATGATAATGGAAGAGACTGGAGTGACTGTGGTGATATTCAGCCAAACTAGATGATGCTGAAGATTTAAATTCACTCATGCAACATGATTGGATCATAGGAAATAACAAAAAGAACACCAGTATTTGTTTTGCATAACAACAATATTATTGATGAGTTATTTAAATCATTATACTGTTAATGAGTTGATAACCTTGTGCTTCATATTGATATTTGTTTAGAAATTTGGACCATTTTTATACCTTTTTAACCACAGTTAAACAACTTCATAGAATTAAGTTCTATCATTGGACATTATATCAGTTATTTTCTGAACTTTTGGCAATTCAGACCAATTTTAGCAGAATTTGACTGAATTCCTCCATTTTCAAACTTTTTTTTAAAGGAGTTATGACATATGTAAGACTTAATGTAGAATATTTGTTTTATGATATATCAGTAGAATACCAGCCCAATAGCATGTCTCAATAAAATGTAAACTAATGCAATGCATTATTTAAAAGTTACCAATTTATAAAGAAATAAAAATGAAAACATTTTTTATTCATAAATATATAAACATTTACTAAATTATTAAAATATGTGAACCAGCTATAAGAAAATCCTTATATACCATTTTGTAAAGTTTGAATTGATTTGTATTTAGCTTATGTTTTGCCAACCATCCAATAAATAACATAATAATGTAAATAAACAATCTAATCAATAAATAGTATTTAATATTTTTTATCAGCTCTCAAGAACAACAAAAATATAAAAACTCACTTTCTTGTGTTTAGGCTTTATTAAAATTCTAATCACCACTTTTTAAAGCAGAAAACATTATTGAGGAGTGACGGTAGTTAAAATAATGGTGACAAGGGGAAAACCATCCTTTTGAAACTCCATTATTTTTTTGCGTGTATGAAGGTCCATGATTGGCTATAATTGGTTGACTTTATTTATTGATGTCAACCAACTTGACTGCTATTCTATCATTCTCTTAGTTGTTTTTCTTTTCTTCTTCACTAATCAGTTAAATATTTCAGACAACACTGAATTGTTTTCATTTTCAACTTGAAAGTTGAGAAATTTTTTCCATTCTTTTTCTTCTCTTTTTCTTCTCTTTTTCTTCTCTTTTTCTTCTCTTTTTCTTCTCTTTTTCTTCTCTTTTTCTTCTCTTTTTCTTCTCTTTTTCTTCTCTTTTTCTTCTCTTTTTCTTCTCTTTTCCTTTTTCTTCTCTTTTCCTTTTTCTTCTCTTTTCCTTTTTCTTCTCTTTTCCTTTTTCTTCTCTTTTCCTTTTTCTTCTCTTTTCCTTTTTCTTCTCTTTTCCTTTTTCTTCTCTTTTCCTTTTTCTTCTCTTTTCCTTTTTCTTCTCTTTTCCTTTTTCTTCTCTTTTCCTTTTCTTTTTCTTTCTTTTTCTTTTCTTTTTCTTTCTTTTTCTTTTTTCTTTTTCTTTCTTTTTCTTCTTTTTTCTTTTTCTTCTTTTTTCTTTTTCTTCTTTTTTCTTTTTCTTCTTTTTTCTTTTTCTTCTTTTTTCTTTTTCTTCTTTTTTCTTTTTCTTCTTTTTCTTTTCTTCTTTTTTTTTTCTTCTTTTTTTTTTCTTCTTTTTCTTTTTTCTTCTTTTTCTTTTTCTTCTTTTTCTTTTTTCTTCTTTTTCTTTTCTTCTTTTTCTTTTTTCTTTTTCTTTTTTTTTTTCTCTCTCTTTCTTTTTTCTCTCTCTTTTCTTTTTTCTCTCTCTTTTCTTTTTTCTCTCTCTTTCTTTTTTTCTCTCTCTTTCTTTTTTTCTCTCTCTTTTTGTGTTGAAAACCAAGGAGATATGAATTATTTGTATTCAAAAAAAATAATGCAAATATTACTGTAAAATAGCTATTGTATATGATGATGGTTTTTGTCAAATTGACATATTATGTTTCAAGTTTGGTAAAAATATAATTCTGGCAGAATAATGCACTGCCAGCAGACCCATGTCAGCTACAGAAGCCATGGTTAGCTAGCTATATGGCATGACTCATCATTTTGATTTGTTGTACTTGGCTGGCCTGGAGGGTGTCCTACACAATATTAGTCACTGGTCCTATCAATTTTGACACAAGGGTATGAATGCATATATAGGAGTTAATAGGAGTTGATGTATTTATAGCAGAAGAGTGATCAATATTGGAGCACTTGTATATGTATATACTGTTCTTGATATATATATAAAAATATATATCATTATCTGGTATCATATATAGTGTGGATATTGATAATCACCATTCAGTATTTATATCTATGTTGCACTTCAATGTTATCTGCAGTGATAATTCCTGTCCTACACTATATCATTAAGTATGAACATGCCCACAATGTGCTGACTGTGTTTGGAAAATAAAATATTCCTATAACTAGATATATACATAAAAAAATCCATACATTCAGTTAAAAATAATCATTTTTGATGATGACTAAAAGATGAACTGAAAGAACTCAGATATGCAGTAAATTTGGACAATTTTCCAGGAAAGAAAACGCTTATACAAACACAAGAAAAATTAAATAAAAAGCTTAATTACAATACCACGTCAGTTGTTTTTAATGAAACTTTTTATAAAAGAGGGATTGCTACACACACACACACACACATAAGTAAAGAGATAATGAATTTTAAAATCTGATATATTATTTATTACTTCAAATGTTAGTGGATACCTGTATTTTTATTTTGCCTGCACATTTGAGAAAAGTTATTAAAGAAAATGTGCTCTCTGGCAGGTTTTGAAAATGAACAACCATATGATCCTGCATGCTCTGATCACTCACTTTAAAAGCATAGAGAAACTTGCTTGATTGTGAAGCTCCTTGTAAGACATATGTTACCTGCCACTACCTCAGATAAAACAATGGGCCATTCCTCTTTAATTGCAAGGATAGACAGAAGAAAAGATATATCAAAGGCACTGTTTGGTTTTAAAGAAAGAAAATAATTCAATAGCACTCTTGTGTGTTTAACATCTGCTCAGTGAAATGGAAATCCTTGTCACTTTTGAATCTTTTCATTTGTACCCTCTTCTTACTTTAACATGTTGCCTGTTAGAGGTTAATTACAAAATCTGACTAAACTCCAACTTTATAATAACCAACTTAGGCAATCAAAATTTTTTATAAGTTGATTTATAGCTTTAGACTGAAGGCTTAATATTGTTTTTATACTAAAACTATCTCTACAAATAAACTTGTTGTTGGTGCCTGCTGATGAAAATATATTAGAAAATACCAAGGATGAGATAACTTGTAGTCAGTATCATAATAAAAACTGCCCATGTTGAGTTATCTTGTGGTTGGCAGTCAATAGGTTAAATAATGACCTGCATTCATACAGGGTTGCCGAGTTCTTTTGAGGATATTTACATGAATTTAGTAAAGGGCACATGTCATGAAAGAAGACATTGGCATGAATAATCTTCACCCTTCTTGGCACATCTACCTAATATTGACCTATACAAATCAAATCTTTATCTATTTTGGACATTGTTCTATTTATGGCAGACTTTAGAAATTTTATAGTTATGGAGGTGTTGTTTTCCCTCTTGGCTATGCCCCATACATAGTAGTTCAATGGATTCAGGTCTGGAGGGTTTGGTGTGACATGATCATGAAGATTATAACTAATCCATTCTTGGATCTTGTTGGTGGGTGCATGGCTTTCCTTTGCTCACACTCTCTATCCAAGGCCTCACAACCCTCTCCAAAACCTTATAATCAGCAGCATTGACCCTTAATCCCTGAGGAAAATGAAGAGGTATGATCTCTCCCTCATTACTAATGACTCACAGAACCATCACAATTACTGGGAACTTTGTGTGCATGATTGTTAGAACATCCTTATGGTCTCTGCATAACCATCTGGCATTCCTCTAGGTCACCTTTTCATTGGTTGATTGATTTGTTTTCTACAGTTTATCAATCTTTTACAGTTTAAGGCCAGAAAATATTTTTAGATTATAAGATTTTTTATATTTTTTTAATTTATATTTACTTATTTATTTCTTAGGTAATGATTTAGTAATATATGTCCTACTAATTAACTCATAGTTGGGGGAGAAAAGGTAGATTCATATCTTTCCTAAGGGCACTTGCATGTAATGATCCCAACTGGAATTGGAACTTTGCTTTCCAATTAGCAATTCAAGGCCATTATCCATTACATCACCCCCACATCAAAGCTTACAGCACCTGGCATTCCTAAGTGGTCACCAAGTGGAGACCAGGCTCAACATTGTGTAAGCCTCGCCATTTGATCCTGATAAGTTTTTCTTATCAGAGAAAAACCAAAGCATTCCAGGCTCTTGATCAGTGTTGTGGAAGAATAGTTGTATTTGTATCCTACCCTCTTTTCTCTCTCTCCTCTTCTTCCTCTTCGACTTTTATCATTGTTTCAACCTTTCCATCATTATGCACGTTTTCATTGATTTTCTTTTTAATTCCATTAACAATCACATTTCGTCAAGTACAAATTATAATTTGAAGATGAAACTTCATTTAGAAGATAGTTTTTCTAAGAATTTGCATCTTACTATTGGCGTCACTGTTGAACTGATTCCAAACTGCAACATCCAGAGGAAGTAAAATCCTACAAGTCTCATTCTATGTTTGCTTGCTGTCAAAGAATATTGGAAATTCTAATTACCAATATGTTAAATATGATCAATATTGAAAATGGAAACTAGTCTTGAATTCTAGATCAATAAACATAAATAAAGTATAAGGACTATTTGTCTTTGTTACTAGAAGGGACACAATAACAGTTCAGTTGATTCAAAAGCAAACTGGCTGTTCACTACTTTCTCAGATATTATCAAAATAAAATGGAACTGTGGCAAGAAGGAAAGATAAAAAATGGACTTCAAGACTGACAAATTGACCCTTAGAAACTATAAGCAAAGCTATGACAGTCAGCATTAAAATTTAAAAATATTTGTATCAAAGTAGAAGTCTGAGTATGTATTGTGTGTGAGAACATAGGGATCATCACTGCATGGTAACTATCAGTTTCATACCAATGTGATCTTTGAACCAACATTCAGACATCTACACTGTCTATATCTATAAATACCATATACATATATTGAGCACTCTTCATCTATAAATATACCAAATGTTAAATTTTCACTCTCATGAGTGCATCAGTTTATGATTGTGACACTTAGAAGTCCTGGTTATCTACTTCAACCTGGAAGTATCCAGTTGTAATGATTTATCATGCCACTGGATAAAGACTCTCCAGCCTGAGAAGGTGTGATTATCCCAGTGTAATGATTTTCCCATTATAAATTCTTCTGAATATGCAGTAAATCGTCTTTGGGTCCGATGCATAGCCATAGATATGTAAACTATTTTCAGTTAGTGTATCTGTAAAGGAATAAAATGAATAAAGACAAGGAAAAACTATTTTTAGCCAATGTGTTTCATCTTCTGAGGGACTTCATCAAAGCAAATTTACCTTGATAAAGTCCCTCCGAAGACAAAATGCATTGGCCTAAAAGTTTTTCCTCTTGTCTTTTTATTCCTTATATCCTCTGTGTGTGTTTGAATAGTACTCTTAAAATATTCCAATATTGTCAAATATTCCCTTACTACCCATGTATCAATTAATTTTCTCAAAAAAAAAAAAAAAATCTTCTACTTAATGTCAATAATGCCCATGTCCAGGCATTTTAAGAGCACTGAAATCTGTTTATCATAACTTCTTATTTAACCACAACCAGAATATACCAAAATGTAAGGATTAAAGCATTTTAAGGAAATTTTTTTTTTTTAATAATACAGATGATATATAAATTTGCAAATGTATAAAGTGATTCAGGATAAAATATATTTTGTAGTACTGGGATAAATGGACTAATTTGTGCTTTTTTCTTAAGCTGTAAAGATTTGTTATTGGATTTCCATTGGTTCCAATTAATAATTCTTGACATTTTTGCATCTTCAATATTTATACAAAATTATTCTAATTAGAAAGCTTAATGCTCCAGGATATATCAGATGATTGTTGATCTCTTAATACAGTAAATCTTGTTAGTATTTTCACTTCATTTTTGTTACATTTTTATAATATATGCCTTTTATACTTTTTCATTCTTATTTCCAAAGAGCCAATTAACATTTAATTTCCTACAACTTTTCTTTCGATGTATAACAAGAAAATATCTAAAAGCATTTTGTTAGGAACATTTTTCCAGTCATTTTGTACAGATTATAAGGAATGTAATTTATTTTTTATACTTCTCTTACTGTAAAACTTTTGTTTTACTTAGAACATTTAAAAAAAAACAAAAAAACTTAAAGGATTTTAAAGAAGCTTCCATAACATTATCAAAGTTGTTATAATTTCATTAATTTTAGTAAATGCTTCTGCTGCTAGGCACATGCTTATACATCTTTACAAAACATATTACTTATTGTCAACATAAATACATTTACAAAGCACTGTTAAAATGTTGGTCCCTTGTATTTGTAATATAAACAATTGCTTGGTTTCCAAATCAGTTTCTAGCACAATTTATATATATGTATAGTAGTGTACAATAGAATTTTTTTTCCCTTTTTCTCCCAAAACAGGCAAACACAACCAGGCAACAATGCTATAACAATGCAGCAGTGAAAGTGTTAAAATTTTACTTTTGTTTGTGAAATATCTGAGAATGGATTACTTGCAAGATGACTATAGATAAACACTGAATTTTCGGTTATTTACAAAGTTTAACTGTCTGCCACAAGAAAGCATAGTGGTGGGATACTTGTTTAAGATATGGTAATTGTGTCTTAATTAGAGGCTTCTTGAAACTTACTAAAACTTTTCTTAATATATAACCGAAAAGTAAATCTGGATGAAAATTATATTGTTACATCTTCAAAGTGGTAAAGCTAGCTTGCCTTCAAAATCAACATTCAAAATTCAGGTGTTTATCTGGATTTTTAGTTCCAGTACTGGTGAGAATATATATATATATATATATATATATATATATATATATTTTAATTGGAACAGGCTCTGTCAGCACCAAATTTAAGAACTTGTAGGTTCAAACCCTAATCTATCCAGTAATTTTTTCCTCTCTCCATCCCTCTCTCGCACAGATGCGAGTTACATCATGGTTTTGACTTCGGATGGTTATCATAGTGGACTGGCAGTTTTCAATTTTTAGTATTGAATTCAGTTCTCCTCTTAGTCATTGCCAATCAAGGCTGGAAAGCCCAGTGTTTTCTGCTAATTTACCAATATTTAATATATATTGATCTTTTCAATTTTATTGGCATATTTATGAGGGTAAATCAGAAATTATACACACTATTATTAATATTATATCATGAAAGTGGATAATTTTTGACTTAGTGTCATATCACTGATCCCATTTTATAATCTCTCATTGGTCTAAACAAATCCAAAGAAATATTAATTTAGATACAAAGTGAAAGAATTAGAAAACAATCTGTTATCTTGGATCTGTAAGAGTCTTGTAAAATCAGTTTTGCAGTTTCAACTACTTTATTGTTTTTGTTTCATTTTTTTCCCCTCATTTATTTTGTTTGAAATAGTATCTTCACATGTTAGAATAGTAATGTTAAATTTTGCTTCTTTCAGTTGCATACTCATTGTCAATATAGAATGTTAAATATGTACACAGCAGGCATATGCTGTGAGGCAGTTAAACATTATAAAATATCAGGAAAAACATTATCACTAGGAAAATATCTTTCAATAAAGTTTAGATAATACTTTTATAATGAAATGACTTACAAAAATTTGCAAAGTTTTCACTCAAGTTTTATATGGGAAAAATAATTAAAATAAAGAAGTAAAACTGCTTTTATGATGCATTATTGATTATGGCAGACAGCAGCAGCATTTATGATATGTGGACTAAACATTGTGAGGTATTATATGTACAGAGTTGAAAGGCATGGGAAAATTATCCCTGTCTCAGATTTTTAAAAAAAAGAAAATTACTAAATTGTACATTGAATTTAGGGCATTGTTACAAATCTGCATTGAACTGGAAATATTTTAATTATGTTTGTCCCTTATATTAATAGGGTAGGTACTACTACTTTACCCACCCACATGGCATATCTGAGTTCACATACACACACACACACACACACACATATATATATATATATATATATATATATATATATATATAGTAAGCAAGTGAATTCTTTTATCATTGTTTGACATATGAGGATTCAGCAGTTCAGTTTTTAAAATGAACAGCCAGACTACCTGCACATGTAATTTGATTATAGTGGTAAACACATGTGAAGAACCTAACAAACTTTTTGGAAAATCTGAATAGAGAGAACTGTGCCACAATCTCACCAAACAACCCTCCACAGGTTTTGAATTCAGAGTTGTCCACCTACTAGACTTCTATAAGACCCAGTTTGTCCTGTTATTCACCCATAGCTGAGGAGAGAAAAGAAATATTCATACCTTTCTCAAAGATATTTGTACATAAGTGGATGTAATGGACTTGACTGAAGTTTGAACTCAGCTCTCGAATTCCTCACTCCAAGCCACTATGCATAGTTCCTTATTGAAGTATAACCCAGTTTCATAATGTTTCATTTGTCAATTATCTGTACCCTGCTGAGCAAAATATTTCAAAACTTTGAGTCTTTGATAAGTATTCTGAACTTTAATATTTTTGATGCAATAATCATCACTGTAGATATCTGTTAAAAGCTTTGATAAAATTCTGTTCATCTTGGCATATGTTAATTTATATATAACTTTATATGTATCAATATGTGGTGATGTCATTGTGGACATTAAAATATATATCTAAACACCTTTCATCATTATTAGACATGTACACAAGAATTCCACAGAGACGATTACACTAGCATTTAATGAACTTTTGGGTAACCCTTATGTGAGTGTGTGTGAGAGAGATTCTTGCATATGTACATGCACATTATTAAGTTTATTTTGGGTAAATCCAAGAATGGGACACTCAGTAAGGATTCAACTAATTACTCTATAGTAATGAACTAAGATTAGCTTACTCATCATTACCCTGTAGTACTTGTGTGTGTCTGTGTATATAATATATGAACTTAATTTCAATTCTTCATGAGCTTCTGATCCTTAGATATGATTAATTAATGATGAACATGTCATTTTCATTTATGATTGATTTCCTCACAATTCTTCTGTTAAGCTTGGGGTGTAATTATACATTCTTAGTCCAATAGTGTTATAGAAACCTCTTGAGAATTCCAGTAAGATTTCTTGTATCATTTCTAAAATACAACAGTTCAAAGCTTAATCTAACAAATGGACAGTTTTGCTTTTAGATGATTTGGACAATTTTGCTGTTACACCCGGAAATATCAGAACTTTTTGACGTATTGGAATCTGAAAATTTTTAACCTAATTTCCAATTCCGAAAACGATTTTTTGGATTTTCTTTTGTTTAAAAGTTAATCTTCCATTGCTGGTATGAGTGATAAATAGATATAAATATTTATTGAGTTTAAACTATCAGTAAAACTACAATCATAATAACACTTAAGTATGATATAAATTTGTTGTGTAACCAAAAAAAAAAAGTGCAAGTTTCTACTCAGTTCTCAAACTTTCCATAAAATTCACTAGTTTAAAATTTGTTTTAATTCAAAATAAATTTTTTATTTTTAATTTCTTTTTCAATATAGTTAATTTACCCATTTAATATTATAAATTATTAATTTAATAATTATAATTACTATTATGTGATATAAACCAAAATTAATTCATGTTGTTCTGCCAGGCTCTCTTTTAAGACAAATGAATGTATGGAATTCCCACCAATGTCACATTTGATTTCTTCACATAAAAAATTGACCTTGTGTCCCAAATTGTCTTTGTAGTGAGGCAGTTAAATTAAAACAATTTGTTTTTATAATAGTTTTAATCCATAAAATCATTTTTAGTCTTGGTTATTGAAAAAGATTGATTTTTGTTTAAGTAGCATACTATGTAAAGAAAAATAATTTTTCTTTTCAATAACCAAGATTTAAAAAAGTAAACATTCTTTTTATGAAACTTACATGAATTTTGTAGAGATGAATTTATTTCTTAAATTTTTATTGCTTTCAAAATGGATTTTCATCTTTATTTACTTAGATAAAATAAACTAATTTTTATTTGAAGTTTCCTTTTTAAAAAAAGTTTTTCCTGAAAAAAAGCCTTTTCACACAAAAGTTTGTATTAAAAAGCCTATAATCTAATTTACATCAAAAATTGTATTTAATTTTATTTTACTAATATTTTTCTTTCACATCATTGAACTTTTGTGTTAAATTATGGCATTTAAAATATTTTGAACTTTTTTTTCATTTATTCCTTCTCATTTATTCCCAAAAAAGTTTTATAAGTGTATAAAAATGTTAAAAATGAGTATTTTTATCCAATTTTTATCTGGCATGATTTAAGCTCTAGTTTTTTCCACTTTTAACATGATTTGTTTTAACATTTTAAAAATAAAACTAGTAAAATTTCATCTTCCTTTCTTTCATCTAATAAATAACTGAAAAAATTCGATCCCATGCAAAAAATACACATTTACAGTTATTCTCATCCTTATGAAAATTTTAATCATTTTTAATCTTATTTTAATGTTTTGCAACAGTTAAATCTCATACCTTATAAAATGATCAAGTTATTTTTTATTTTTTTTTTTTTTAAATCAAGGGATGTTTTTACTGTGTTGTACTTTCGCTATTTTTTTTTTTTTTTTTTTTTTTCTTTTAACAAAAATAAAACACTTTTGATTCTTTTTAGAAATTATTAAATTTTTAAGTTATGAGAAATTTATTTTAGACAGTAAAACTTATTAGTGATTTTTAGATAAGATTGAAAACCCTTTATTTATTAAGCTGTTGCAATAATTCATATTTAATTCTTATTAAACATCTGTAAACAAATTTAAAATTTATATTTATTTTTTATTCACTGTCCTGCAGGATTAGGTACTCTGTACTTTATCAAAATATCTGCATAAGTTAAACCATAATACATCGGATGATGTCTTTCTGCTTATAGTGTTACTGTTGCAATATTAGGAGGGTGACTCTTATTTTTGAAGTGCATGCTGAAATTGAATTGTCACCTCTAAATTTTTTCCATTCATCGAAATAAGCCACATATAAAATTTTAAGGAGATTACATAACATCTAGAGAGGACACTGTGGACAAAAAAATAGATATTTTTTTTTATTATTTTACGCTTAATAGCAAACCATTATTAGTTGAATCTTTACAAATTCTACACATTAGAAAACTAGAAAGATTTTTTATCTAACAGTGAAAATTTTTTAATTTTACCTGATGTTTATTATTATTACACCCCAATTATGGCATGTGTAACCAATGCCAAGCAGAAAAGTGTAATTTGGAATTTTTTGTTAAATGTAAAAAAATTGTTCTCTTTATTGTTTAAAGTCTTAATCAAATTAAGGTTTTTAATCTTATCAGAAATGTAAATTTAGAACAGCACTGGGAATTGTATCAGAATCAGTAAAAATATTGGTATCGTCCCATCACTTATTTAAGCAATAAAAATTTTACTCGTATTAATTATATATATATATATATATATATATATATATTAATACAGGTAAAAGGATTGTCACTTAGCTGATTGATGTTACCTTCAGCATCCTGACCTCAGAGTTTGGTAGGCAGACCCATCCATCCATTTGCCAGGGGCTGTCAGAAATTGACTGTTTATACTTATTGATTTTTAAAACCCACACACACACACACGATTCTTGCATGTTTTTTATTTATTTATTTTTATCATTTCACCCCAAGCAATGCAATGAAGCTACTATGATACCAGGGGTTACTGAGTGTTAAGAATATGAGAATAGTTTCTATTAAGGAGAGAAGACAATAAATGAACAAGAATTAAGACAGAGCATAATGATTGACATTTCATTTAAATTTTTGAAGGTCAGAGTTGACAGGGAAGCAAGAAGCCAGAAGAGATTGATTACCCTAAGCAAGAAGTGTGATTGAAGAAACTGTTAGCATAGAACTTAGTTACATCTAGCTATTTCAACTTTAAAATGATGAGACCTTTCTACCAATCTAGTACTGCGATTAGTCATAAAGTTTAGGTATTAGAGGGGAAAGTTCATCAGAACAATTACCATGAAAGTATTTATAGAAAAGGCACAGAGGAGCTATGTTACAGCAGTGGGAAAGGGACTGAAGTCAAGATGCCAGGTCAGGACCAATAGTATTGCAGATTCTTCTTTGGATTTTATCAAGAATCTCTAAATATATACTTAACTTTGAATACCTCCGTATCATGAAATGATTTTTCATCCTAAAACACAATAGAACATTATTTCCATAAAACCTACAGTGTCAGTATAGACATTTCCACTCCCTACTTTCATGTCAAAAATAAAAGAAAGGAATTGGATGATGCCATAACTTTGCTCCAAATGGTATCAATTTAACAGCAACTGTTTCTTTACTCTGCCAACTAATGTAATTTGGTGGGGGGAGTGGCTTATTAGCATTTCTATCACTTTTTTTTTCCTATGATGTTTAGTAAAGAAAAAAAAGAAAGAAATCAATAACAGATTTAGAACTGCACACATGTATAGATGTTTATACAACTAAACCTGAAAAAAAATGGGGTCACAGTAGGAAAGACTGAACATTTTCTTTTTTACTGATTTTCTTTTGAAATTTTTGTATTTTTATTTCACTATTTTCTTTCTTTCTTTCTTTTTTCATTCCCTTTTGGCATTCCAATACTGATGTAATCAATGCCTTTCTCCTAATTAGGCCTTTGGTTACGTAGGATCGTGATTCTTACAATTACTTCCTATTCTCACTACTTGACCATTGACTTGTTTCACACTTTTTTCACTTCTGCTTTCTCTTGCTCTCTATTTCATTAAACCCAACACACCTTGACATCACTAGCTTACAGTTGTTAACACTAAAAGTCTACTAATGATGCTATTATTAATGTAAACAAAAAGCATTTTTAACAGGTGTTTTACTTAATCTGAAACTACTCTTTATTTTATGCTGCTATATTTCTTTAACGTTAAAGGTTTATTGAAGCACAATGACCTGCCAATGTTGGATATTTCAGAAAATGTTTTACTGACGAGTTTACTCTTATCCAGACCTTACACATATTATGGCTTGGTCTAAGGATAAGTTCTACCTGCTTGTAAAATCTTAACTTCAGTTAGTTTCCCTTTTAGCTGAATTAGACTACCAGCTTATAAGTGCCATTGAACCTCCTGTTCCAATACTCCAAAGAAGTCCTACTTAAACAGGTTTTACCCAAGAACTGTTGCTCTTTTGTGAAACAGATTCTCAGATGGGTATTTCCCTGAAAACTACCATCTTAGTATCTTCAAGTCAACAGTCAATCATTATCTATTCACTTATTCTTCAACTATTCTGCTTTATTATTCATATCCTACATCTCATTTGATATTACCATTTTAATAGTAAGCCTCTACCTTGAGCAGCTTTTGAGCTTTGTTAGGTGAATTTTAGTATATAAAAATATAAGATTCTATAAAAAAGCTACATTCATTAGTGATTTTCTTGGTTTTATTTATTGGATTTGACCTCCCAGTGACAAAAAAATAATATGCCAAACATGAGTATCTAACCAATTCTGAATTTCAAATGAAATCTTCATGCCTTTATAGACTCTAGTATTTCTTTTATAATTTAAAAAATCATTTTCATTGGATTCAAGCAACTGAATATAAATATTTTCTCCAGTGAAAATAATTTACCAAATACTTTTGAGTTTATACAATGACTAAGTTTATATGGAAACTCATGTCTGGCACTGGTCTGCTCATCAAGCTTACTATTTGATTATATTAAAACCTTCATTATTTACTGAACTTAGCCAAGTCTGGTACAATACTCTAGTAATAGAAACTCTGAGGGCATCAAAGCTTGCTATATTAGTGATTTAGACTGTGAGACGAGCTTTCCAACTATTGTGCTATCATAAGTTCCCAAGCTGGAAAGTAATATAACTTAAACACTATTCTTCCATATATATTCCTTTTAAATTTACATTCTATAAATATTTGTAGATATTTACTATGCTTAATTTAAATACAAGTCAAGATAATGGCATGGTCAGTGAAAATATATTTTGCATGCTGAAGAATAAAGTTGTGTATATAGATATTTACTAGAATTAGTCAGGTAGTATGAGGACTGAATTAAATTTACTAGCAATGGTTGATGAATCTCATTCATTAGAGATCACTATACAGCAAGTACTATTCTATTATAATGGAAAGAACATATTGGAGACACTTCTTGGTTTCAGTGAGAAAAGAAAAGGGACAATAAGTGTTTAACGGTTGTTTCAGGGAAATGGAAAAATTGTCAATTTCAATTTTTTTCATTTGTACCCTCTTACTTCTTAAAATAATGACCTATATTCATATTTGGTTATTATTGCAATATTTTCATAAAGTTGATAAACTCAAATATTTAACAGTGCTATAGGGAAATTTCTACAGATATTATAGAACTTGCCATGGCCTTATTCAATCTAACTTAATAACTAAGATTCATCAGAAAATTTTAATAGGTAAACCATGAAATTTTCACTGTTATTTCTAGTGTATATTAATAAAAGAAATGACAAATGGAAAACTGTTTATGCCAGCATGTTTTGTTTCTTGAACCATATCAAGATAAACATAGAAATTTTATTTAGGAACCTGTATTTGTACAAACCAAAATAGTAACACTGAGAAAAAATCTCTTCAAATTTGAATAAAAGAATGCTCTAAAATATTGAAAAATCTGTGCTAAGGACATAAAAACTATGGAGAACACTAAGTGATATAAATTCTTGGTATGTTTAAATGAGAATGAAAGTGAATATTAGTTTTAAGTAGATTTGGTGATTTAATTTTATCTTAATATTACTTTCAACTCTTAAGAGAAGTTTTTAAAAATTTAGTAATTCCTCCTTGGTCTGGGAGTGGTCTAGAGCCTTATTCAACAACCTTCCTAGAGTTGGTGTCTCAATAAAAGCACCCAGCCTCTGTGAACAGGTTAATAGGTGTAGATAAGTTTGTCTATCGCCTGGCCAGTATTCCTTACATGTTTATTGATCAGGAGCAGAGGTTTATCATTCATTTCCTGTTCAAGATATGGTTTACCAGTTCTTTCTTCCATGGCCACAATGATTTAATTATCTTAAATTTTGGGTGATCTGACTGATCAGTCGCAGCAACTTTTCAGTATGAGAGTACCAGATTGGCAGTTTTCTGGTTTGTTGCTTTTGACTGATAGTAAGGAGCCTGAACTCTTTGGTAGTACTTAGAGATGCTGCTCTGTTCAACAGTCATATAATATCAGGGTATTTGTAGTGCTATGTTGTAAATAGATAGATGTCTCTGCATGTATTTCCAGTGGGTAACTCTGCGGCCACATATTGTAGTCTTAGTCACCTTATGGTCAGTTTGTATTGCGATAGATGATAGTGATAATTATTTTGACACTTTTCTTCTAATGAGAGATACAATGAAAAGAAATATGTGTAAACCACTAAGCATAAAATCATCTATCCACCTCAACCTTTGTTTCTCCCATATTCATAGCATTCATTCCAATTTCTGTAGTATTGAATCTTTTCTCTTTAAACGTTCTGTAGATTTCTTTACACATTGCAAATCTAATTTAAATTCTTTTATTGCTATCAATAAATTCTGTTCCAGGCTATATTTCTCTCTGTCAAAAAGATTCTTGGATACATATGTATGGTCTAGTGTTTATATTTAGGAAAATTTTTCTATTTATTATCTCTCTCTCTCTCTCTCTATCTGGTAATTTTAATACTTACATCAAGTGGCTTAAGCATTCTAATGTTACTGATGTTGCCAGTATTCAAACTTTCAATTTTTCTGTTGCTCAGTGTCTTGGTCAAATAGTGGATTTCCCTACTCTGTTCCCTCATAAATCTTTACTTCCTCATATACCCTTCAAAAATTGAATCAAACTGTAGTATCTGTTGATATTTTTCTGAGTCTATTAGAAAAGAACCTCCCATTCACTTCTTTCTGTTACCAGCTTACTGATTGGGATTCATTTCAAGACACCCCTTGGATTGATATTCTTAACCTTCTGAGTGAGAATTTTGCCAAATAGGTATCTTCTTGAGTGAAAGCCAGCATTGATGCTTTTGTACTGTCTCGTAAATACCAAGTGAAACCACAATTTTCTCCTTGGTTCACACTGGTCTGTTCAGCCACTATAGCCCAAAGGAATCACTTTTTCTGGATATACCAACATGATAGTTTTGATCACAACATACACCTATTTGTGTCTGCTCACAATAATTGTAATCATGTCCTTAAAGAGGTCAAGTCTTTGCTAATAGATTGGGGTCCTGTATAGCCTCTAACAAGTTTAGTTCTTGTGACTACTGGCAGCTCTTTTGGAGTGTTAAGAGTAAGTTTTCTATTCATCCTTCTCTTCACTCAATTTGAAGTGTTGACATTTTCTGATGATAAAGCAGAATGTTTTCCTTGTAAAATCTCTTTGTCTGACTTTCCACTTAAAATTGAGTCTCTATTAAGTTACAGGCATATAACTCCATCCATGATTTCTGCTATCATTTCTAAACTGGATCCTCATAAAGCATGTGGGCTTGATTCTATCCCTGTTATAGTCCTTAAGAAAGGTGCTCCTGAACTGGCTTCCACTCTCTCTAAACTGTACAATAAATGCCTTTCTGTTTTTTACTTTTCTGTGTGTTGGAAATCCTCTTCTGTATTTCTAATCTTTAAGAACTCTGACAAACAGTCTGATCCTTCTATCAGCCTACCTACCTCTTTTTGGCAAAGTACTAGAGGTTCTAAACTCTGAATTGGTTCACCTCATCTCACCTCATTTCCACATTAGCTATATGGCATTTGCTTCTTTAGGTTAATTGCTGATATATTAAAGATTACTGCTGAAAGAGTCTCTCAGTACTAGATTGACAGCAAGTTCTCATTATCTACACAAGACTCAACTTTACAATCAAATAATTTTTAAAATATTGGTAATTCACCCATTTAATATTGTAAATTATTAATTTAATAATTATAATTGAAATGATGTAATATAAACACAAAATGACTTCACGTTGTTGCTCTTCCAGGCTCTCTCTTAAGTAGGTACCTCCACTAATTTGGTATATGTAAGGTTTAAAATGAATGTTTTAAACTGAAAAACTTTCTTGAAGTTTCATTTTAGCTTTAATTGAAAGCTAAAGGATTTAAAATTTAGCATTTCCAGTAAGCAAAATACTGTGGTGTATTTCAAACAGAAATTATATTGATCGGAATCTTTTTTTTTTTTTTACTCTTCAGTAAAATCAATAAAAATCAGCCATTTTTTTTTGTAAACAAAAAATAATTCTCCGTTTTAAAAATTCTGCAAAAATAAATATTATTTGAGGAAAATTAGCAAATTTAAAGTTAAATTAATCTGATTTGAAACAAATATTACTTACTTATAGCATAAATTTTTTTTATCAAAATTTCAAATGTCCCAAACAGGAGTAAAAAAATTTAATTCAATAATCAAAAAATACTTTGATCCTTGCTCTTAATAATAGCAAAGATTTTGACGATAAAAACTGTTTCCATTACGTTTGGAGCACGTTCTCATCATGGTATGCTGACTTTTTTTTCTTTTTCTTTTTTTTTTTTTTAAATTATAAAAAAGAAAAAGCATTTTAAAACCTAAAAAAAATTAGAATCTTTATTTCAAAATTCAAATTTTCAATTATTCTGAAGTAGAAATTAAAAATAAAATTCCATGTAAGGTGTTTCGATCAGCACTTAACCCAAAAGATCATATAAGAGTGGTGGTAGGTGTTTGTTTCATTTGCTGGGAATTACATAAAATAGGCAGTTACTTTTTTATCACTCTGTCTATTTGTTGATAATGTTTTTTAGTAGCAGAATTCAAATAAAAATGAATTTCCCATCATGGCACATTTAGCCAGGAAATATCTATCAGCACCTCCATCTTCTGTTGAAAGTGAACAGTTATTTAGTATTGGAGGTAACATTTACTTACCAAAAAGGAATCAGTTGAAAGGCAAAACAGGAGAGATAATATTCTTACATTATAATTTAAGAATTTTAGGACTTAAATATGAGTAGCTAGGTACTTGAGTGATTTACTTAAAGAAATTGTTCTTTATTGTTTAAACTCTTACCTAATATTATAAATAAAAAGGTTATCTAACTTTTATTTCATTAACTTTTGTATTCATTTTCTACTAAATGTTTTATTAATAAATGTACTTTATTCATTAAGTTTCCCAAACCAACTGTAAGGTCTGAAAATAATGCATTTTAATCATTGTAGGTATTAGAATAAAAAATTTAGAGCAGTATCGGAAATTGTATTGGAATTGGTAAAAATATTGGTATCATCTCATCACTAATTTTTGCGTATGCATGCTGTATATACACCATGTGTATTAACACCCACACACATACACTCTCATACTTACACACTCACTAGGAATTAATTCACTGTTAATAACTTTCTTGAATCACCCCATAAAAATTAATTTGCACTGTCCTGTGAGGTGTGCACCCCACATTGGAAACCACAGGTCTAGATGGAAAACTCATATGAAAAAAAAATTGCAATTGTAGCATCATCTGACATGTAGTACAAGACATGGTGCTATGATAGAATATGCATTGCAGAGTACACGCAGTTGACCACTTTACACAATTCACTTGTGCAGGTTGTTCAGTAAAACTTTAAAATTACTGAACCCTTATCCAATGTTCTTGACTGGAGGATCCCTCCCTATTTACTCAGCTTAGTTTAGTCTGTGTTAGATCTACACTCTTTAGAAGCATAAACAAGAATTTCTCTGTAAACAGATTGTTCTGTTAGTAATCTATCAGGTGAAGAAATTTTGAAATCTATCCTTAACATAAACATACTAGACAGTCAACATACTACCAGGTTATATTGAGGACAATTATAAACACACACTAACTATAAATTAGCATCTATCTTTGTGTTTATGTAATTTAGTCTGTATGAAAGTGTTTCTATGTTTGATGAGCCAAATGACCAGAATTGAAAGTGGGACAGAGATGCAAAGAAAAGGAATAAACAAAAATGGAGGTGATAATATCTCAGATAAGGAATTTTGTGTCTCTTTTCTCTGTTATGTCTGCTTAGGATAAGAATTTTAAATTGCTTTCTGCTTTAATTCATCGTCATGTTGTAATTGAGAAGGATTAAATAAGCTTGAAATTATTCCTAGGAAGTCATTGTCATTTAATATTGTTTGAAATGAGTTATCATTTCAAAAGTTGCTCTGACCAATATATTCAAACAACTTTTGGAATAAAGTTAGCATATCACAACTCTTACACCCCATATTTTTCCTTTGATAAAACCCATTTTCTTTATAATAATGCCACTAAGACACAAGGGGGTTACTGGGAGTGAAACTTTAGAAGGAATTGTAAACTCAATCCTAAACAGCAAATGAGGGATAAACCTCTACTCCTGTTCAAAAGACTGGTAAGAAGTGTAAACCAAGTAATAGACAAGCTATCTACTCCTATTCAAAAAAATATTAGTAAAAAAAAAAAGTTAATTGTTTTTTTGTTTCGTATTTTTTATTTTTATTTTTTTTTAAGGTATTTACAATGTAAAAGCTAATCATTTAACCTCAATATGTCTACTGATTAAGAAACTTGCATAATAAGGGATTGTGGAAAGAAGAGACTGAAGGAGGAAATGTGGGAAGTAAGAAAGCTAGAGGAAAAAAAGTAAAGAAAACTAAGTGAATAGAAGAATATTTACAGAAGAGGTGGGAAGGGATGGAGATGAAAGACAAACCAGCTTTCTTACTGGATACCAAGAGGTAGTGAGCAAAAGAGTCAAATAGATGGAAAGGCATAAAAATTGTGATATGTTAAAAATATTTATAGATGTAAAAAAAAAAAAAATATATTCTTGATGCCCCCCCCCTCCTCGCCACCAAACATGTTTGTATAACATTTAGATAAAACTTTGGACAGGCAATGAAGATTGGAAGGTATAAGAAGATAAAGGCAAAGTATGAGAGAAGAGCAGAGGCACAAGATAATGGATAATATTAGTTCTATTGGAAGGGATAAGGGAAAGAATGAGAAGATACAGGCAAACAGTGAAAGAGGAAGAAAACATGAGAATGATTAATAATCTTCACTGTAATGGAAGGTATAAGAGGATACAGTCAAAGAGTGAGAGAAGAGCAGTCATGGGGGAAATGGATAATCTTAGTTGTTAATACCTGTGAAATTTTGACAGGTTCACTTCATCAGCAATGGGTTTGTTAAAATATTAGTTGTTCTCAATAATTCCCTCGCTGTTTGTTGGAAGTCCTCCTCTGTAGTTCCTGTTTTTAAGATCTCTGGAGAACCTTCTGACCTCTCTAACTATTGCCCAATTAGTCTCCTATTGCTTTTCAGCAAAATATTCAAGGTTTAATCAATGCTGAAGTGATTAAGCATTTTACCTCTTACAACCTACTCTCTGACAAACAATATGGCTTCCATTTTGACAGGTCTACCACTGATGCACTAACGGCCATCAATGAATACATATGTCAAGCTAGTGATAATAACAGTAAATCTTGAGCTGTGGCTCTAGATATCTTGAAGAAGTTTGACAGTTTGGCATGCTGGTCTTCTATGTAAGCTCCAGGGCTATGGTATTACAGGACAATTGTTTGATTTAATCCAGTCATTCCTATCAAATCATGAAATTAAGGTCATTTTGAACAGGCTCACTTCCAGATTCTTTCACGTGAATGCAGAGATGACCCAAAGGCTCTATCCTGGGATCTATGCTGTTTCTGATCTTCATCAGTGATCTTCCTGTTGGCTTCAGTTTCCAAGTAGACATTTATGCAGATGACACTACCATTTACTCCTGTCTCAATATCAAATTCATCAGAGCTGACAAAGTTAAGCTGGCTGCTGCTCTTGAAAAAGACCTCCAATTAGTGGTTAACTGGGGCAGGAAAAAGCTTGTAATTTTTAATGCCTCCAAAAATAAACTGCTCTTATTTAACCACTATAGAGAAACTTTCCTGCCCACCATCAGCATGGCTGATTCTAGACTCCTGGAGAGCAACACACTGTGCCTTGGCTGCACATTTTCAAAGTGACGAAGTGGAATGACTACATCGAATCAATAGCTACATCTACTGCAAGGAAAGTTGGGTCACTGTGTTGTGCCAGAAGGTTTTTCTCATTGGAATCCATTTTGTATATTTACAAATCTATCATTTATCTGTGCATTGAATACTGTTGCCATATCTGATCTGGTGCTCCTGCTATTCATCTCGAGGTACTTGACAAAATCCAAAGAAGGATCTGTAATGTAATCGATCTTGACTTGGCATCTCTACTTCAGTCATTTTCTCACCAATGTGACATGGCTTTCCTCTGTCTTTTCTACAAATATTTTTATGGCAACTGCTCTTATAAGTTTTTCCCCTGGTGCCCAGGCTACATGAATTTAAATGTGCTATTAGGTTGGTATCTAGTTCCACCTCGTTTACTGTTGAAATAGTTAAATATAACTGCCACTTTTACTCCAACAGTTTCTTTTCTTGCACTTCCTACCTGTGGAACTTCCTTCCTTATCCTTTCCTCAATCCTCCCTATATCTAGTCTTTTCTCTCACTTTCACTCTCTAACTCCCTGCATACGAGTGGCATTCATGCCTTGCTTGCGGGGGGGGATGATTTAAAAAAATCTAATGTATATGAGACAAAAGCAAACTCAATCTTATTATAGTTTTTTTTTTTTTAAATAATATTACTCATAATTATAAAATTTCTTTGAAGAATTCAAGCTCGCTAGGTAGGTTGTCCATTGTTTTCCTGTCTTATTGCCTTCTATATGTCCTTTGAGTATCAAATTTTCCAAGCCTTCTAACCTCATGTGCCCTAAAAATTTCAGCTATCTCTTTCTGATGCTAAGTATAGGGTCCTTTTTGTTACCATTTTCTCTAAAACTTTGTTGTTGCTCACATGTTCAGTCTATGGTATTTTCAGCATCCTTCTGTAGAGCCACATTGCTGTTGCTTCAAGTCTCTTTATCTGTGAGGAGATTGTCCAGAAACGGTTTGAGAATCTTCAGCATGTTATGTATTATGTATCACAAGAATAGTACCCATTAAAAATAACTGTATAATTTACATATATAAATTGATACTTTTGTCTTAGATTCAGACCTTCTGTGCATTCTGTCTTTGATTAGTGTTGCTCCCTGGCATTTTACTTACAATCATATATGAATGAGCCACACTGAAATAATGTTTGCAATTTTCACAAAAATTGCAACAAATACAGAGGGCAATAATACTATTGGATAGGGCAAGTATTCCACTACATAAGTGCTCATTACCATTGGGTATGCATTTTTGTCAGATGATCAAGAGCTTGTGCAGGTCCATACAGAATGTGGTTTGCCACATGCATCACTGTTACCACTGCTGAAAAATATTACCCATTGCCTAACTGTGCGCATATTCACTGTTTGGTCTGTAAACATTCAGCAAGTATCAATGAATGTCAGATTTATGACCACATCATGTTGAAACACCTGTTCCCATACAATTACAGAAGTTAAAAAATGTTAAGCCTGCTTAGTGCCCAGGTGGGTAACTGCTTGGTAATATAAGGTGCTGTAAGCTTGGATTTGCAGATGGGATAATGGATAATGGCTCAAAATTGTTAACTGGAGAGCCGAGTTTCAATTTCATTTGGTTTTGTTATCTTAACATACATGCAAATATCCTTGGGAAAGGTATGAATCCACTATCTTCTCTCATCCACCCCCAGTACCACCAGTTACGAGTTAATGATAATTTTAGTGATACAAGTATAATTATCTAAAAAAAAAAAAAAAAAAAATTACATACAAAATATTTAGATTTTGGTATTAAATAACCCACAGAGATTGATATGTCGGTAAACAACCAGCCAAATATCAAGACATAACTTTTTGTATGACGAATTCAATGAGATATGTTTCATACACACTTTTATATCGGACTCCATTTTACCATGTTGCCACTCAGCAGCTATCTGTAACAAGGTTATATATATATATATATATATATATATATATATATATATATATATATATATATATAATGTGTGTGTGTTATTTGCAGGAAGGTTCAACCTCTCTTATCATACTACCATATCCATCTGCCATCATGGGCTAGAATAATAAAAATAGGAAGCATTACTTTTGAAGAAGTCAATGTATTACCTTTGCATTTTGTGGAAAGTTATACATGTGTACAGACAAACACGCTCACATTTAATATACTGAGGTGTTATTTGAAAGTTCTCAGACTCTGCAGCACTTGTACTATTCAGGAGATATGAGTGTGCAGATAACACCCTTTGGTACTGAGTCAGTTAGCCAGCAGGCTTCATTAGCTACTCATGTTCCATTATGCAAAGTTTTGTTTCAAAGTCTTGTAATAGACCTGTGATCTTTACAATGACTGACAAATTTGAACCATGTGTCAGAATTAAATTTTCTATGGAAACTCAGCAAATCTGCTACTAGTATCTTAGAAATACTTCATTCGACTTTTGGTGATTATTCTATGTTGAACACAGGTTTTGACTGGTCTATACATTTGTAAAGGTTACTCAAATGTTAGTTGAACAATCACCAGCAAAGTACCAGAAAATATAGGAAAAATCCATAAACACGTTAGACGTAACCGTATAAAACCCTACAATGGAGTCTTCTCTCAGCTTTTCACTAGAGCAAATAACCCCACATTGCATTTCTATTTTCATTTATATAGGTTTGTGCATTAGGTGGGAAAGATCCATTGCACATTCATGAAATGGCTCAAAATAAAAAAACAAAAAAAACACTACTATTGTTTCTCAAATATTTAGTTGCTTATTTCAGGGATTCATTTGCATACTGTGAGTGCATAGGTAGATAACACTTGGGACAACTTCTGCCATGTCAGTCTAACAGATCAGCTTTTCCCTTCAAGCAGCAAGAACTCTGATGCACTCTTACCACACCTCTGGTTTTTCAGTTGAAACTCTGTCCTTTGACAGAGCCACCCTGAGCACACTCTGCCCAAAGACAAACATGCAATTGAGAGATGATAAATAATGTTACAAACTACTCGAGAGAGTAATTTGTACTTACCCCCCACAAGGTCAGGTTGTGACACAGTTGGTTTAATGTAGGGAGCCCGAGCACGTACACCCGGGCTAGGAACAAAAATTCCTGAGCCCCCGCAACCGTCGGTTGCACTGGCCTCGGTGCATGCACTGATCCCTCTCTCTAGTTCAATGAGAGGGCATGGCTTTGGGCAGCTGTTCCCCAGGGCTGGGCATCTCACAGTGTAATTTTCCTCAGTTGCAACTCTGTCCTTTGACGGAGTTGCCTCTAAGTGCACTCAGAGATGCAACTTAGAGAAGATAATGTGTTACAAACCACTTGAGAAAGGTATTTACTCTGTCTCCCCACTAAGACAAGTTGTGACATAAGGTCAGTTTTTAAGGTGGGGACCCGAGCATGTACATCCATGCTAAGAACAAAATTTCCCCTGCAGTCCCTGCAACTGTTGGTTACGCAGGCCTTAGTGCAAGCACCAATCCCTTTCTCTGGTGTGATGAGAGGGCGCAGCCTCAGACAGCTGTTCCCTAGGGCTGGGCACTTCTCAGTGTAATTTTCCACAGTTGCGACTCTGTCCTTTGACAGTTGGCCCTGAGTGCACTCTGCCCAAGGTCAGACACAACTGAGAGATTATAAATAATGTGTTACAAACATCAGCTATGACAGTCCAAAGAGCAGTGAAAAAAAGACTGAGTTGAATAAGTTGGAAAACAATCTTGGAATTATATATTTGAATTTAATTTCAATCCTTCATGAGCTTCCAATCCTAAGCTATAATTAATTAACAATGAACATGTCATTTTCATTTATGATCAATTTCATAACGATCATTCTGTTAAGCTTGGAGAATAACTAGATATTCTTATTGCTCAAAGTAGAGTCCAATAGTGTTATAAAATCCTCAGAGAATTCCAGTAAGATATCTTTAATCATTTCTAAAATACAATGGTTCACAGCTTAATCTAACAAATGGATAATTTTACTTTTAGACAATTTGGGCAATTTTGCTATTACACCCTCTCTGTGTGTGCGTGTGTGTATATATATATATATATATATACATACATATACGGTTATAATTTATTTCATGAATATATACAAGTATTCATCTATCCAGACCAACGTTTTTTTAATAAATGGAGTCAATTTCTCCAGACAAAAGAGAAAGGAAAGAGGAGAAAAAATTTATATTAAGAGGAAGAAAGAAAAAAGATTTCAATATAAGATTTTAAAAAAGAATTGGTGAAGCACATGACACATGAACTGCACTAGCAAGTGATCAATGAGAATGTTTTGCTTGCTATCACATGTACACCTATTTTAAATGGTACACTTGGTTCCCAATTGCTGTAGATTAAAAAAAAAAAAAAAACTAACAATTTGTTTGACATAACTTTTATTTTTGAAAAAGCCAAGTTAAATAGAAAAATAAACAAATCTTATCTACATCCATATTTTCTTCTTGGCCAGGACTCACTCAGTAAGCTCACTTAAAGAATAAACCAAAAAGGAATTTTTAACGCTCACTTAGATTTTGACAGGGAAATGGCACTCAATTTTTATGTCCAACAAGAAGGGGAAAACAGTTTCAGTACACTGAAAAACCATCTACTCTCTCTGACTTATTTTTTAGTCTACCATTCTTTCATGGTCTCTCTCTCACTCACACACACACAGTGTCTTTACTCTTCCTGCTCTTGTGAAATATTTACCAATTGTTTCATGTACCCTCTGATTTCAAAATCACTATATATGAAGAGAATGAAAACAAAGAAAAATAATTTCATTTCCATTAGTAATTTAAGTAACCCAACTTAATGGATGTCTTGGTTATTGGCACAGAAATGGATTTGGTGAGCTATTTTCAAGTTCCATCCTAGTCTCTTATTTTCACTTCACATGAGTGCATCCATTTCTTTTTTCCTTCAGCTGTGGGTTAAATATTAGGATAGAATGGACATTCTAGCCTTGGACAGCAGTTAATTTTGGAGAAGGAAAAATCTGAATTCAAAATTATGGATAAGGCAACAGGAAACCACTCCACTATTTTCCCTCAAGAAATCCTAGCAATCCACAGATTCCTTTTCTGTAATGAATCTATGGAAAGCCACGATTCCCTCCATCCTGAAAAAACATGTAATTAAAAACACACAGCTAAATCCTACTTATGTGATCTTGTCATTTATTCACAGGTAGACTACCCTCTGTGATCTTTTTGAGACGGCTGTACTTGCCTTATCATCTTTTAACCTTTCATCGCTCATCCAATGAGTTGGCAAATCTACAAATATCCAGAAAATGATTAACCACATCACTGACAGAATTCTATCACCTTTCCTATTCTCTCATTGAAATGTACAACATACATGCATTTAGAAGCTTTATTCACACCTCATCCCCACTTTGTATAATTATGGAGGAGGGGGTCCTTCTCCCACCCACAATTCACTCTGTCATCAGTACTCGGCATGGATGTCTTTAGTCATACTTAAATATAGCTCTAAGATAATAACTTCTCCTACACCCCCGACCCCGATCAAAGTCATATACTGTATTTTAATTGGTGATTATTTGGCTGTCCCTACATAATTCCATTACTCCAAGATCCAGTGAGGATGAGGAACCTTGATGTCCCACCTCTCCTGCTTCTCTTTTAACAATTCTGAATAAGAAGCAGTATTGTTATTGATTAGCATCTCATCTACCAGGACACCATCTTAAAAAACAAATATGCCATTTAATGTCGGAAATTTCAACTGCAGTATCTGCCCCAATTTTCTCCCCTTCTGTCTACTCTTCCACAATCATTGAAAGACACAACTTCTGCTGGTAATGTGTCATATCAACAGCTAGTATTTTTTCAGTTGTCTTTTACTTGAATATTTTCCTTTTTGCATGCACATTTAACATGGAGTTCATTAATTGACACTTATTGCAATTTCTGACCGCCTATAGAACAGCCTTAATTACATCAGGGTCAGCTCTCCTGGTTCAAAATATCCCTATCTATCCCCAGGTGATGTTTCCTTAATAGCATACCACAACTATTCTCCTCTCTGAATCCTCTGGTACTCCCAACCAGGTTTTCCTCAGCCTGGTGAGGGCATCAACTTATTCTTCTTCAAGGACACAAACATTACATGCAGCTTTAGATCAAATTCTGTAATTAGCTCTCCTGGGTTTTCCAGACGTCACTTAATAATTATTTCTGCTTCTCCTTTTGTTCAAGCTCTCCTCTCAATAGTAATCACTGATTTCACTCATCCAAACACAGTGGCTGATCAGTTCACATAATCCCTTCCATAAAACCAAATTGATGCCCTTCAACACAGAATTCAGTTCAGCTACATTAATATGATTGCAATCATCTCACCCACCTCCACTCTCAATCATGCCACAGCCCCGACCTTAGCATCACCTATCTTTAAAACAATTCCTGTTGCCACATTATTAACATCACACGATGCAACCCCCTTTCGCCAATATAAGTGTTATGGTGTAGAACCATAGAAAGATAACACAGACTTGGATATAAGGTTAAATAGTATATTCTCGGAAACGTAGTACAAAGGTAAATGTGGACTGGAGAGTACTTTCTCTCACTGGTGTCCTGACTCACTCATTCACTCACTTGGTGTCTACTTCACTTGGTGACTCCCTTTACTCAGAACTGGTAGCCATATTATATAGGTGTGGAAGAGTCCATTTGTAGGTAGGTCCCCACAATAAGACATACCACCAGCTTACTCTCTGTGGATCATCTACTTTCATCTTCTGAACAATAACTCACATTATTGCAAATGTCCTTTCTCTTACGTGATCTTTCCAGACTATTCCTTCAGCCTTTCTTTTAAAATAGATACAGTTTGGAACCATCCAGCAATAGAGTAATGGCCCTTTAATTCTGCATAGAGAAAAGTTCCTAACTATTCAGATTTTTCCAATTCTGGGATCTTATTTCCCTACTCAGGGGTTCAGATTGGAGAAAGACCGAGCTAATCACCCTTCCAATGGTTCCGGTGGTTTAGCATTCAACTCAAATTTCTTATTACCTTGGGTGTTGTCACCAGTTTTGTCCACTAATATAACATCTATGCTGGAGTTAGTGACTCTTTTCACACTATCCACCTTTCCAATATCATCTTGAGGTCTGTTACCATGATCCATGATTGTCATTTCCTTTGTGTGTGTCTGTTTGTCCACAGATGAAGTGAAAACTTGAAACAACATATGTTTTACAGAAGGATACAGAAATTTCCATGGATGGAGCAAGTAAGCAGTGGAGAAGTCTTAAAAACAATGGTAACAAAAAGAACATGCATCATATATTGATACCATATCTGGCCAGGTGATTCTGCTATATATTTAGAGATTCTTGATAACATTGCAGATTTTTTAGATTTTTAAGTTCTTCCTGGCATCTCAGTTTTAGTTACTTCCCCAATGCCATAACATAGCTTCCCCCATCCCTTTTCAATAAATAGTTTCATGGAAATTGTTTGATGAGCTTTCTTCTTTGGTAACTCAACTTTAAAAATTTAAATGCATTATTAACTTGACAGTTAAGTCACATTATTTTATAGCTGAAATTTTTAGATGTAATTATAAGTTGTATGTTAAGTTTCTTCTCTCACACATCTCACCTGTAGAAATCTTTCAGCTCCCTTTCCAGTCAAATTTAAACACAATTTCAATGGTTAGCTTATCTCTTTGTAATTCCTGTTCTTTTATTGTTCTCTCTCAATGTTTTTCTTTTCCTATTCTTTCACACTCAGTAACCCCATGCATCTTTTATTGCCTTACTTTAGGTGAAATGATTAAAAGAAAAAAAAACAAAGTATTTATACTCAGAATTAGAAAGAGATAGCTGAAATTTCTTGGATACATAATGAGGAAGGAGTGCTTGAAAAGCTTAACCCTCACAGGGCATATCGAGGGCCAGAGAAATAAAAGGCAGTACAAGCTTATTTGGATGGGTGGCCCATTTGTCAAGGAAATGGAGGTAAATGAAGTTAGTAAATTTATGCATGATTACTTCCCTTTGTCGTTTTAATAATCTATATAAATAAAACATTTACCTGCATTTAGACAAATTAGTTCCCAAGCAAAATGAACCACTTAATCAGTCAGTTCCTTTACACCTATATTTTCTTAGATTGCAGGCTTATTTGTTCAAGCCTTTCATGTGAGGCACTCAGATACTGTTATGATGTTGATTTGGGGTTAGTAGAGACAAACGCCAAATAACACGTAACAATAAAAAGGGTTTTAATAGGTTGGTAAAAAGGTACAGAAATCGCCTGAGTAGTCAATAACCAGCTCAGCTAAGAACTTCTCTATCTGTCTTTTGACATACCACTATTTAAAGTCTTTGTTCGCAGACAAGTTCATCTTCAAGAGGGGTGGTAGGTTTCTGACACAACAGATACCTTTGTCTACTAAGTGATCTTATTGCTTCAACTTGGTCTTGAAATAGGCTTTGTCATCACCATTTTTGTCATTCTGTTGCTAATCTTTTTCTTCCAAGAGATATTTCCATTTCACTATTATATTAAACACATAAAATTTTTAACCTGAAAAGATATTAAGCAAAATGCAATTTATATAATACCAGAAGTAATCAATCAATCCTAAATACCATTGAACATCTAAAATATATGAAGGAAACAGATTAATTAAATGGTTCATTGGCCTCTATTTTATTTGTAGATTCTCTATCCCCACTTTATTGAATCTCAATATATTGTTTCAAGACTTTTGTTTCATTGCATCTCACTATTAGAACTGTCTAACAATAGCCATCATTTTTGACAGACATTGGTACATTAATATCTCAATACACTGTTAACATACATTCTATGATCAGTTGAAGTAGCTTAAATCTACAACTGTTTTGAAAGCCATATCTCATGATCTGTAGTACCAAGTGGCTTAAACTCTGCTTGAGTTATCCTGGAAATATGTAAATTATGATAATGTACTTTTTATCTTTTTTACCTATTTGAGCTAATATTCAAGGAGGCTATACCATGCTAGTTGTTTATGCAACCTGTGATATCACTGGTAGGATTTCTGAAACAAATAAAACTTAAAACTTCCTTCATTCTAACAAATACATTTATAGAAACAACAAATTCTACTAGTGGGAATTAAATAGAAATCATTGTACTTAGTGTTGACTGTATCAGGCCAAAATGGCTTTTTTAATTGTTGCCCACTTCTTTACTACTACTCCATTACTTCTACACTTTCTTTTTTTGTTATTTTTGCTCAAGCTATATACTCCTAACACTAATATAATGCCACACAGTAACCTACATTGAGAGGCTCTTGGGCCTTGTATTGGGTGAATATTAGTAAAAAAAAAAAAATTGATAGAGAATTAAAAAAAAAATTTAAAACACTGAATTTTTTTTTTTTTTACTTAAAAGATTTTAGCAAGTTTTTATTTTGTGCATTAAAAATGAAGTTAAATGGATTGTCAAAGGTCAGCCTTACTGACAGAAAAGGACTATTATGTAATAAATCTAAATGCATAGCTGATATGTTTGCTATGCATTGAAAATCTGTAAGAAAGACAAGAGTCTGTGATGAGGAATCACTGCAAATATCACCATGATGAGCTGTTATATAATTATGTGCCTCAACATGTTCACTGAAATTCTTAATTATGATGTAAAGTAATTAGCTTTTAGAGGAATTTTTTACCCAGCATTTATTTGACATATTTTCATAAACTGTAAATTGTAGCAGTTGGATAACAAGATTTTGTTAAGAGTTTTTATGTACAAACATTTTTATTTATTATTTTAGAACTTTAATGAGGATAATAGTTTACCTTCATTAAACTGCATTTCATAAAAAAAAAATACTGATTTGTTTGTCATTTATAGATTATTATTTAATAATAGAGTAATGTATTTGTTTTAAATACTCTGATATCTAATTATATCACAAATTCCTTAAGGTGTCATGTTTCTTCTTTTTTAACTTTTGAGTTGAGCTGATTCTTTTTTTTTTTATTTCTTATAAAAAAATTGAAAATGTCTTCATTGGGTTTTAAATGGTTTTATTCTCATACAAACCAATTCAAATGTACAACAGAACATCTTTTAAACAATATGCAGACTTGAATGTTTTAAAATATTTTTGCAACTTAAACAATTATTAAATATCTTTAAAAAACATAGATCTACATATTCAGTCACCTTGCATTCTGTATATTTGTCTCTACCTTGTTGTGGGAGTAAAAGTTATTCATTTTATGCCTCCTGGTACATTTGTCCTGCAAATAATATTTGGCAGACTCATGTAAGTCCAGGTAAAATTAGTACAAAACATGACATTCAAACAAACAACTATTAATAAATGTATTAACCAGACATGTTACAGAAAGGTAATATGAGAAATGAAGTTGAAATAATTAAGAGTTCAAAGGAACCTTTAGCATGCATCTTTGAAGTACTTACATGCCTTGTATCTGTTCTCTTCAAAAGTCAAAGGGAAAAGAGGATGAAGCTTTCAAATTTTGCACTTCCTGTGATTATCTTCCAATGAATACTACCTTGAATTTGAAAAGGATTTTCTCATGAAATCTGATTTGTTATGTATGTTTCTGAATGTTGTGACCAATGCAACATGCAACTACCTTTTTGTTGTTGCAGGAATTGAAATTTTAATTCAGGGTATAGTTTTAATATACTCTATAGTTTTGCTTTGAAAGGACCCCATTTTGTTTTTATTTGTGACACAGATGTAAGCAGCTTTACGAACTCTTTGAGTTGTAAATTTGTTGCATTGATGCTGGTGAATTTTATACAAAGTGTCACAGCATATTTTATAAGAACTTTTGAAGAGATTTTATATGACTGTCAATTTTTTCAGAGGTGCTGCTGTCTCCGGCATTATTAAATTGAACTTGTAGCTGCCTTAATTGTTCTTTGCTAATCTTTGAAACATCAGCGAGTAAATGGTTGTTGAGTTATTTTACATCTATTTTTGTTAAGCCTAAGAAAGACTGTGCAGTTTAATTTTTGCTATGTGCTGAAAAGAGTTGAATTCTGAGTTTGAGTGGCCCCTTGAGTATTACTGACATTTTCTCATGTGGTCCACATAAGTTTCTTTATGAATTTTTGGGCTTTATTCTGATGAAAAGGAGCTGTGTTTTTTGTGTTCATGACAGTAGTAATATTGTTGCTTTAAACAAGAAAATCTGTATTTTTCGTTTGGTGAAAAGTACCCACATAGGGAATCAAGTTGTTTCAAATGTTGAAGTGTTGTGTCTGATGAAAATTTACACGTGTTGACATTGTTGTATACAGCAACTCATTTCATGTAGAAAATGTTGCATGCATCTTATCCTGTTTCAGTTAGTACTGGTGATAGCAGCAGTTGCCAGGAGGGTGAAAAAGTCAGGCGTGACTAAAAGAAAGAAAGGGTCAAGTAGTGTCAATAGAGATGAAGAGAGCACCACTTGCCTGCTAACCAAGCCAAAAGGATTTAGTAGTAGTATCTTAACTTTTTTTTTTTTTTTGCAAGTGTTGGATATTCCCAAATTTTTTTCTGATTTGGTGTTTCATTCTACTTGGTAGTTACAATGCCAGATTTATCACAAATATTTGAACTCCTGTGACCCCAGCTAAAAATAAACCACAAAATATGAAATACAAACAACAATAAATAAATGTATTAACCAGACATGTTACAGAAGAGTAATATAAGAAATGAAAAGTTCAAACCAATCTTCAGTATGTCTTTAAAGTACTTACATGCCTCATGCCTATTGGAGCAACAAGAAACATCTCTTTGCTTCAAAAGGAAAAAAACAAAAAGGCTTTCAAATCTTGCACCACCTCAGGGGGTGGTAATCCAATATTGCATTACCTGTGATTGTCATCAGGTGGCAGTAATCCAACAATGTTTATAATTGTAATATCATTAAAACATGCATGTTGATGGAATTTAAATTTAGTATAGTTAGGTAGCAATTGTTCTTCAAAAGGGTTTTATTAAAAGGTATAAACATTTTGTCTCTTAAATTTATTCATTGTCTCTTCTAAGTTTCAAATCAAATCAATTTGACTGTTTCAGATGCAAACTGTTTCTTGTTTTTATATTTTGTAAACCTTGTTTTCATTTATGGTTTTATCCTTTTGCAAGACATCATAAATCCAACTATCATAGGACTTGTCATGGTGTATAAGTTTAAGATTTTAAAATCTACTTTAGGAAGTTCATCCTGGGTATGATAAATTATATCCGCCAGCAAGGCTTCTGATTGGGAGATTGGAGGTTTCGATGAGCATGGAACTACTTCTTAATTGCTATTATCCCAGTAGCAACTGTTAGGGTCTCAACTATATGCTTGGAAAATCACAACTGGCATCAAAACATTATGAAAGAATAAAAATATATTTTTATAGCAAAACTACCATCAATACATTTTCATAAAAAAAAAAAAAAAATTACCAGCAATACATTTTTATAAAGAAAATTACTAATGCTCCTCAGAAAATTAAATTTTGGCAGTAGTTGATATGCTGCTAAACAAACTTTAGAAAGTTATTAGTGGTGTTTAAATTCATACTAAACTTCCTCAAGACACAACCAATTTCAAATTAAAAAATGCAAGTAGTTGGTATTCAAGCCTAAATAAAATCATTATTTCTTCACTTTGAAGGCTGACACAACATAATCTACCCTCAATTCCTCTTCATTGATTTTATACCATAATAAATCAAATCAATTAAATATCAATAATAATACCAGTCTTTATCTTATTTGTCTGTTATACCAAATTGTAACAGTTCTTGCTTTTTCAGTCAGTGTCTTTTTAAGACACCATTTTTGACAAACAATTCATTTTTCTTACTTGACTTGTATTCCCCCTGTCAAGGTTGCAAATGGGTATAACAGCATTTTAATGTGTGAAAATTATAAGGAAGCCATTTCTTAGTGTGAACTCACCCATTCTTTTCAATCAGCCAAGGTGTTATGCCAACAACAAGACGAGTCTTTGTTTACATAATTGGCAATATGAGAATTGAGGGAGAAGTGGATTCATGCCTTTGACAAGGGTATTAGTGGCAAGTGAACACAAGCAGCCTCAGCCTATTTTACACTTTGTATAACACAAAATTTATAGTTTTACTACAATTAATAAAATTTACAGATTTGAATATATATTATAATAATTAGCCTTCAGTTTGTTACCACAACACAGCAAAAATGGTACATTGTAGAAACAGTTTTGTTAAGACAATACTATAAAAATGTTTTAACCTGAAGAATTAAACAATTTCTAGTTCAGTTTGCAACTTAACCTTCAGCACTCTGCATTATTAATATTACTTCCCACTGCAATCTTTTTCAAAGGCTCTCAAATGCAGTATTCTTATTATTAATTTCACTCAGTTGTTTTCTGTTGCCATAGCAGGATACGACAACACAACTATGAAATTTAAACACAGTGACAATATAAAATTTTTACACAGCAAATGAAGTCAAATACAGAGCGATAAAGGTAAATAGTTGGTAGACAGCATTTGTACTCACTCCCCAAAATAATGATTCCTTTTTATAGTTTGTTACAAAAGCTGAAATGAAAATCATAAAACAGAAAAATGAAAAAAATCAAGGTTACTTACTGCTTTTATTGTTACGTAGTACAGAGAGAAAAAAACTAGGATAGAATAACCTTTTCTTAAGGCTTTACTGAACTTAATTCACAGCAGTCAGTAATCAAGAAAGGAAAGAATTTAGAATGAAAAGGAAGAAGAACGCAGCTTTTAAGAGGAATGGAAACGTGTGAAAAGTCACGTGGACAAGAAAGCTAGTTTCCTTTTTTGTTAAAAATGCTTATAGTTTTTTATTACATTTATTTTAGTAAAAAAAAAAAAAATAAAATATTCTATGTATTATTTCATGCAAAATTTATTTTTTCTGCTATATCATACTTATTATAAAACCCAGGTTGTGTGTGTCTGTTCATTTATATATTGGATCGGATTTCCTACATTTTTCAACAAAACTTCACAGGACTACGTAAAATTACCTTGCGGTGGTTCTGACATTGCCAAAAATTGGAAAAACACTATTGTTTTTGCACGAAATCAATTTGAAAACACGATTAAGAGGCATCGCTGTTGTGAGAATGAAAGGGGGACAACACATATCGAGTTATACTTATTATAAAACCCAGGTTTGTGTGGGTGTTCGTTTATATATGGGATTGGATTTCCTACATTTTTCAATCGATTTCAACAAAACTTTGGGGGGGTAGCAGGTAGTGTTTTGTATTGTCTTGCACACTTTTTTCTTTATTTTTAAATTCAGAATGCTTTAAAAATTCCATTTACAAGACAATTGTTTATAATAAAATTTTATTCAATCAGTAGACTCATAACGATTGAAAACAATGTTTTTGTTTGGGTTTGACCAATTCATTAAAAAAAAAAAAAACTAAGACATGCGTGTCCATCAACCTTAAACAATAATCTTTGTCAATTTTATTTTTCAGTCTTTTATGATGGTCGATACTTGATCTGTCACTTACTGTTACATCCCTGGGCAATGCCGGGCTCTACTGCTAGTTTCTACTATTAGAAAAAAATTTTTTTCCTAAATTGTACATATTCATGTTAAAAACTCCTACTGGTAAGAGATTAGAAGTACAAATAAAGTTATATTTAAAATGTTTAAATATAGTTGAAGTCTGGTTAATCACAGAATAGTTCCCCTTATTTATTGATTTGTAAATAGTAAAGTTATTTAACATTAAACTTAAACTAAAGAAGTGGGAAATCTTAAACATAATGATATTGTCTATCACTTTAAGTTATTGCTTGAAACTTTTAGCCAAATGAATTTTTCTTTTGTGCTGCTGGTTGTTCAGACACTGACTGATCCACTCTTTAGGCATTGTGGTGTGTAAAGAGATAGAGAAATGAGTCTTTTTAACAAAAAGGTCTCTGGAGATCTTTCTCTTTCATTACAAATTGTATATCTTAAGAAAGCTGTAGGATGAATCTGCTGAAATGTGTTAACATTAACACAAAGAAACTAAATTGTCTGAATAAAATATGGTGTAAAAATTATTTGAAAGTGTATAAACAAACAAAAGAAGTACTTAATTTCCTGCTAGTACCAGAGGTTAGTGTTTAAGCCTATTTAAAATAAACAATTTAGGATTTCAAATATTGATTTATTATTTAAGGCAGACAGGTCTTCTCAATTTGAAAGATTGATGCAACACAATCTTCCTGTTTTATTTTTTTTGTGACAGACTAAGATTAATGAGTATAGCATATTGAAGTAAAATAACTTGTCTTTGCAAGCAACTTCAAATCAATGTATTCTAAATATTTTAATTGATTTTGCTCTGAAACTTCTTTATAAAATCCAACTTAGTTTTAAATGAAAATTCCTGAATATTTTCAATTTGCTTGTAATTCTTCCAAATCTCTGCTCATCACTTGCACCAAATGCCATTGAGAATGCTGTTTGTTCTTTGGACAAGTCCAAAAAGATATTTTCAAAATGCACCTTCATAATGACTGCAAGGTAGTTGGTGTAATTGAAGTCAGGTAATTTTCATAGTTGCTTTAAAAAATCCCATTTCTTAACCAGTGAGTCAACTATTAAACTTTACTGGTGTTTTCAATGCAAGCTATGCATAAATATTTCCCTTTTTGTAAAGTTAACCATGTGCAGGATTTTTTTTTTCAATGCAATTAGATGCTATAAAGAGAAACAGGTACACATCTTCCAGAGTCATGTGTCAAGAAGTTTTTAAGGACCGGAGGCAGATTATTATGGGATGTTGTTTATCAAGATAAATACTACACAAAATTTACCATTTTTGCTTTTACCATATTTCTTTGCAGTTTTGTTTTGATTAAGAGCTTAGAATTAAATTTTGCTTTTACACTGTTATGCAGTCAATTAATCCTTTGTTAAATTCAAGGCCTTCTCCAAAACATTCAGAAGAAAAAAAAGTGAATGAGGTTGAATTCTTCCAATCATATTCATTACATTCACTTATGTGATAATACCTTTGGGAAAGGTATGAATCTCTTCCCTCCATATATGGTTAAATAACAGGACAAATTGGGCTCTATAGCTTTGTTTGGCAACCATTCTAGGAGAAGGAAAACTGAATCCAAACCAACCTAAAGAGGGCCAGGCTCTCTCTTGTCCATGAAACACCACTACTGTTCTAGCTGCAGTAGATGTGATGCCCCTACAACCATAAGGAGTTTACAGGATTTATTAATACCCTATGAGGATTATTTAAAAATCCACTTAAATCTTGTACTGGGCTATATTGAAACTGATAAGATTGTGTTGCACATAAAAATGGGATGGGTTTGCTGGAATTGAAAATTCAAACTTAAAATTCCTGATTTTTACAATTAGTACTAGTGAGAAATGAATAATTACTTCAGCCACCAAGAATATATAATTAGAAATATTAAGTGTGTGTAAACTCTCTCTGTCTGTAATGTTTGCATCAATTCCTCTTTTCTTTTAGCTGATTTTCAATACACAAGATACAAACAGAATGCCAAAACTTGTTCAAACAAATACTTAATAAAATGAAAATGAAAAAGAACTTCAAAATTAAATAGTTATATCATCAAATTCCATTTTAAAACATTAATATTACTTTGCCACTATTCAATGCTGTGATCTTGTGAATGACCTTCAGGATTGCAGTGTAATTATGCTAATAGCATTTTTTTTTAATTTTGAGAGCAAGCAACAATCTATAGTGACAAGTGAAAAATAATTTAGAAACCAAATTTAATTATTTTAATTGAAACTAATGCAAACTTTTTTAATTAATATTTGCTATATCTATTCAAACAAAATGTACTGTGGAAGGTTTAGCATGTTTACTTCCTATAACTTCTTTCAGTATTTGCTACTTACCTGGCACAAGAGTTAACCATTAGCCAATAATGGTTTACTGAGGCATCATTAACACTCCCTGTGCTGTATGTGTGGCTATGATTCTCCTCATTTTAGATGGGAGAAGTTACTCAGCCTCAGGTTTTCCAACCCTGTGGCAGCATCTTCCTCATTGTACTAGAGAGGTTGGGTCAATGTAATACTAATGCCAGCATGACAGTAGTTGTGGGAGCTGGGCAAAAAATGATTTTTCTCCTTGGCCTGTATGCATATGGCACTCCCTATATTAAAACAACTTTGTGTCACATCCAGTTTTGGTGGGGAGGCCAGCTAAATATACCTGATCAATTGGCTTGTATAGTGTGGTCTGTATGTATAGTAAAGTTTCACAGCACTGTAAACCTGTTCACCTTCTAGCACTGTCAGGGTTTTGTATTCATAAGTTTTCTGCCTGGAGAAGATTATAATGTTGGCATATCTTCCAATACATGGATTTTTCTACCCTCCTGTGTTTATATTTAAATTTATTTGGGGATAGAGTAGCACATTCAGATGTTAGTCAATAGTTTGTACAAACGCAACATTCCGGATATGTCATATTCATTAAAACTAGCAAAATCTGTTTAATGGTTAGCAAGCTTTTCTTGCTAGTTCAATTACAACTACAAAGTGAGTTTGACCTTCGCTGGTTACTCCATACTTTCAGCCTCATCTAAGCTATGCTTAGAAAATCATTAAACCCTACAGCAGCACCTTCCTCATTACACTAAAGAGTTTGGGTTGGTGTAATACCAATGCAAGTGTGACAGTGGTTGCAGGGTCAGGGCAAAAATCAATTTTTTATCTTTAGCCCGTATGCATAAGTATGCACATGGTACTCTACACATTAAAACACCCTTGTCACATCCAACCTTGGTGCGGAGGCTGGGTAAATAAACCTCACGCATGCATATACACAAATGAGAGTGAAATAGCTTTAATAGAACCTACATATGATATCAATTACATTGAATAAGCAACTAGTGAATAAATAATGAAGTTGACATTAAAATGCAACTGTGATTTTCATCTTCTACAACCACTAGAATCTACCATAATTCCATAGATGTAAACACTTGATTGAATAAATGTTTTGATATTTTTGTTTAATAATTCCTACTCTTGATATCACAGGCTACTTTGCTAATATATTCATAATTGTGTGTGTTTCCTGAAGCAGAAACTCTTTGGTAAAAATCTCTTTGAAGGGGAGGAGAAATAAAGGAATAATGAAGATAAGCATCCAAGAAAATTGCCCATGATGCCTGTAATTCTTACATTGCTTTCTAAATGGATCCCATTATCCATCTTGGAATAATAGTCTTTTTCATTCTGTAAACACTATCTTTAACTTGGGTCTGACAGAATTAGAACTTTAGGCTGCAGTAAAATACAGCAAAATGTTTCTTCAGTTGAAAATGAAGATGAATTATTGAAATTTTCCACACTAGAACTATTATGACAATTGTTCATATTTAAAGAAAATCTTTTAAAATTACCTCTTGTTCTGAATTACTCACCAACTTCTTGGTATGTATCTAGTGGGAGGTTTGATAGCTTCTGTTGCTTTCATCTTTTTGGCTGTTTTCCAACTTGAACTGCAAACAAGTGCTTTATTAGCGGCAAAATAAGATATGACTTGCATAATTTTCTGTGCCATCAAAATATCTTGTCTGAAGTAATTAGCAATTTGCCTTTTCTCATCAATTGGAAGAAAGCAGTTGTAGTTTTATTAGAAGTAAATGTAACGAATTGGTTAGCTTTTCTCCCTTATTAAAAACAGAAGCTGCTGCTTATTGTTATCACTTTAGGTCTTTTAGAGAACAATAACTGGATGATAAAAGAAAAGGTTATTAAAATTATATTCATTATTAACTTTTGTAAACATCCTTTATAAAAATACCGTATTGAGGATGCGAGAAACGAGGAAATGTTATGGGAGATAGAAACAAAAAGAACATTTAGAATTGGAAAAACTGAAATTTTTGGGACACATGAGGAAAGAAATCTACTTAACAAGATTGTTTAAATGGATGGCAGAACAGGGTGTGGGCAGGATAGTAAAAAAGACGAATATTAAAAAGAGCTACAAGAGACAGGATGTTGTGGAGAGCCATGATCGCTCATGTCCTGACAAAACGCAGCACATAGAAGAAATGAAGAGCAAATTTGAATAAAATAAATGTTTTATTAATGTATACTTTAATAAATTGACAAAAGAATCTGTGTATCTGATCAATTGACAACTTTCAATTAAGTTTGGTTTGTTTTACGGCATATCAACCCCAATGGGTTATTTAATGCTGACAAAATTTTTATTGCTGGTAAATATTTTTTTTTTTTTTTTTTTCTCAAAACTGTATTTCTGGTAATATTTTTTCCTTCAAAAAACCTATTTCTGGTAATTTTTTTTTTTTTTTTTTTTTTTTTTAAAATGTATAGTTGGTAATATTTTTTTCCAAAAATGTATTGCTGTTAATAATATATTGCTGGTAAAAATCAAAAATCCATTGTTGGCAATAATTTTTTACAAAGTGTTTCTGGTATTTTTAAACTTTCACAGTGTTTTGACCACAGTTTGGGGGTTAACTATTTTTCCATAGCTGGGACCCCAGCAGGTGCTACCACCCCAGGTCAGGATGAACCTGGGAACACCAGCAAGCAAGAGGCAGCTCCATGCCCCTCAAAATGTCCCGATCAGATGCTTTGCTGTTGGACAGAGTTTATCGTCTTACCCAGGACGGAACTTTCAGTTAAATCATTTGACCAAGACCTAGTACGTACTATATAAGTTGCGTATTGGAAATCACTATAAAGGTGATTGTCAATTCTTAGGAATTAATGATGTGATATATAAAATCAAACATTTGCTGTAAAAATGCATTAAATCACTGATAATCCCTTTCTTGATATTCAGTGTGCATGTTACTGACAATAGTTTATCTAAAATTGTAATCTAGAAGAAACTTTGTTCAAATCTAACTTTGGTATTCACTTTAGAACTATTTTTACCTGAAGGGAAAAAAAATCACTGTTATGATTTGAGAATGTGTATACATTTTTCAAGGGTGGAGATATTTTATAAATCTAGGCTAACCACTTAGCATACCCAAGATTTTTTAATATTTTGCAAATTACCATTTTTGAGATTACTTTCTGTAAATGTTCCCCCCCACCAATCATTTCTAGTTTCTCTTACCATTTCAAAATCATTTAATCTATGCTCACAGACCCAACAACTTCAATTTAGAAACCAAAAAGTAAAATTGCTCAAGCCAAAACTAATGAGCCAACACAAAATTGTATCTTTAAAGCAAGTGTTCACTTGTACGAAGTTAGGAAACCTTAGTAGTAGTAATTCTCAAAGATGTGTGGGTTAAAAGTTGGCAACTGACCAATGTCAAAAACAATGGACAAAATAGCCTCTTCTTTTTTGGCTGTCTTATGGAATTTGTGAAATTTCTATAGTGCATCTTTGTAATTTAGGATAAAAGTTGAATTCATATATTTTTATTATTCAGGTAGGGAGGGGCATCTTTTTTTTTTCTTTTTTAAGCACCTAAACAGTTGCTTATTTTGAAATCTTGATTAAAAAAAATCCACCTTTTTGAAGTACTCTTTGAAAGAAGTGCTTTTGTTTTGCTTTTTTCTGTTTAAATTTGTTTTACAATGTTTTCATTCTTAGTTGTGGTGGTTCTCCACCCCATTATCCATGGTTTTGCTTTCCAGTTTGTTACCCACAGTCAATCCCAGAAATAAACACTTGGTGTAAGTATTATTTAATCAGAATGGTTCTAGAGTACAAGAGTAGTGATGCTGGCAATTTGGATAAATAAAAAAAAAACAACAATAAAATGCTTTCTTGAAGTGGAAACATGAAAGTTCTCAATTTAATAAAGAGAAAGAAAAGAGAATTGTATGCTTAGGTTGTTAAGATCTGTTGTAAAAAACCAATTCTTTTGTTATAACTTTTACTCTAAAATTTACTTAACTATCCCCTGTGCCTAATTTATAATTTTAAACTTTATCATAGATAAATATTTATACATAGGCTCATGGGTGGGTGGGTGTTTGTCTTAATAATCAAGTGGTATATGGAATTTTTCTCAGTATGCAATAAACAAGGGGCTTTTAAAAGGTAGTGTCAAAAAAACATTTAATGGGGACAAAAAGTTCAAAATTAAATGTGGGTAGTCAGAAAATTTCCTCAAAACAATAATTCCTACTCCCTTAAGTCTATTAAGCACTCAAGAATATAGAGAGAAAAAAAAAAACTCAAAAAAACAATAAAAACACTATATATATATTTTTTTTTATATTTGTAATTTCAGTCATTTATTGTGGGGTCTTGGAATATATCTAGATGAGTGTGGATTACTATATAATAAAGCAAATGAATAAACACTGATTGTGGTATATGCATATATCCCAAGCTTGCTCAAAGGACTTTTTTCTCCATCCAAGGAGAACTTTTAATATATTTTTTATCATTTCACCCCAAGCAAGGCAATAAAGCCACTAAGATACAAATGGTTACCAAAAGTAAAGGAAACTGAAAATGTTATTTTGGAGAGTGGACAATAAAAGAACAGAATTCAAGGAGACAGAAAATGGCTATTGATGTTGCATTAACATTTTTGAAGATCATAGTTGACAGAAAAGCAAGAAACTAGAAGAGAGTTCCACATATGAGGTACGAGAGAAACTATTAGTGGAGAATTTACAGCTACATCTAGCAATTGTAATAAAATGGTGAGACCTAACTGCCAATCTAATACTGTGCTGAAATTCATGAAGTCAAGATATAAAAGGGAAAAGCTCATCAGAATGATTACCATGAAAATGTATATAGGAAAGGCACAGCAAAGCTACATTATGGTGGTGTAAAAGTAAATGAAGCTGAGATGCCAGTTTGGGACCAATCTATAAAGTACGTATTAAATATTCTTAATAGAGAAGTGATTAGTGAAACTATGATTATGCAGTGTATGATGAAAATTTTAAGCATTTATGTAGTGAATGTATACTAAAGTTTCAAGAAATCCTCTAATTTGGATTTTCTTCAAGATGAAATTCATTAATGTTATTAATAATTGCAAAATAAATGAAGCTGTAAATATTAGCATAACATGTTTTCTTTCATTATCTAATGAATCAATCACTGGAGTGCATTGTTTCTATATAATCTGAAATGTTGTGAAGGAAAATGTTTTTAAAGAAATGTTAGAAAGTACAAAGCTATTAATCTTTGTCTTTTCATCTTATTTCTCAAAACTTGCTGTATAAAACAGAAGGTATATAATGGATTTAAATTAATAGACAGTCTGATTTTCTGTTCTTTCCCAGTTCTAATGTATCAAATAGTTGATTTTGAAAGAGTCTAGACAACAGTGGGAAAAAAAATGAACAACAAGAAATATTTATCAACTCCTTTATCTGTTTCTCTTAGAAATTTAAGGTGTAATGTACAGGGTGTCATTAAACATCTGGACACTTAGCCAAAAATGCATATTTTCAAGAAACAAAATTTTCAACATTTTATTGAATTGGAATATTAACAAATAACATCTTCAATATGATTTCCATCATTTGTGATACAAAGGTTAATGTGCTATGCAATAACTCCACATTGCTGTCAATTTTAGCACATTCATTCTTTATGCATTCAGTTAAGTGTGTTGCATCTGTGATTTTCATTGAGTACACCTTCTCCTTTAGCATAACCCAGAAAAAGAAGTCAATTCATTTGACAAAACCATATTTAATCTGTGCAGATAAAAAAAAAAAAAAAACATAGTTAGATTTCCTGTGTGTCCAGACTTTAGACACACCCTGTATATGACAATCTTATTTGAATCTGCAATGTAAAATCTATACTTTATCTGATGTGCAAGGTTTGTCTGAATAGCCTACCTAGGGTAATGGTACCTTTGCCTACATGTAATTCAAAGTACTCCTCTTTGAACCTTGCATATTCATCCCAGTATCTATTCTACTTTACAGAATAGTCCTCCTTTGGGATTACCATCAGCATTCTCATCAAAAAATCTACTTGCTTGATTGTGAATTCAATGGTCATACTGTACACAATTTCACTGTAGTACCTAACTGCCAATTCAGTAACTCCAAAGAAGTAAGGCTCCCTCACTGGATTAGTTACCAAATTATTGGTTCTGAAGATTCTAAAAATGACAATGCTTTCTAGACCAATCATTGCATTATAAAATACAATGATATTTTTTTTTTTTTTGTCTTTGAAGATATCTTTTTATAATTATACAGGTAAAAAACGGTTTCTATTTGAAAAACTCTAACTGCAGAGGCATAAGATGGCTTAGATACAATGGGAACTATAAGCAGTTTATAACCTTGTCCCAGACTAAGCAAAGCTTAGGAAATAAAGTATAGAGATGTCATCAGCTTTTAAGAGTTCACTGCAGATTACAGGCCTTTCCCATTCTTCTATCCATAACAACTGTGGCTGACATTTCTTCACCTTCTCAGATCTTGTTCTATTTAAATGGTTATTTGAGAATCATTCACTCAACCTTTTGCTCTACCTGTTATCTATGTCGACCTTTTTCCATTTTTGCTGCTTAACCATTTTTATGATATTTCTTACCAAATTAAATATATATCTAAATGGACATAAGTAGCAGGTGGAAAAGTGCTCCATAAAACTATCAGAAAATTTCTGAATGAATCTTATACAGGTAATCAAACTAGTGGCACCACTTCCAGATTTCTCAACTTGAACATGTCCGTTTTTTGCCTGGCCAATAGCAGAATTTCTCATATTTTTACTGCATTACGACTGTTTTTTTTTTTTCTTTTATTATTATACTACTATTCTGCCTGTATGTACAAATATCTTTTCCCTTCCTTCCCATCTACCTTTCAGTATAATGAATAAAGACAAGAATAGTAGAGGTTTTTGCTTGAACAGGGGCAAAAAGTCACCTAACTTTCAATATGACCATCATTAGTCATTACTCCTTTACACGTTTGAAGCCTAAAATTTAAGTAGATCACAAGAATATAGGTAGGTAGCACAAATAATCAATAGTAATAATAGATATTAATTTTCCATTACATGTTATAATTCATATAAATACATTCTAGAAGTAATCAATTCTTCTTCCCCCATATGACATGTCCTTTCAAGACCTGGCTGGTAAGCTCTCCCCAATTTTCTCTCCTTGTAGTAATTTTTTTTTCCTTTGCTATCTCTCTAATCCCTTTTCTGCCAACCATTTAGACAAGTTTGTTAAGTAGGTCATTTGCTACTTTCCTCTGTTCCTATTGATTTTAATATTGTGTGCCATATTTAACAAGCCCCCTTTCCTCATTGTGTCCTAGAAATTTCAGGTATCTCTTTCTGATGTTAAGTATGTGTCCTTTTAGTTTCCATTTTCTCTAAAACTGTCATTGCTCACATGTTTAGTCCATGGTATTCTTAACATCCTTCTGTAAAACCAAAATTCTGTTGCTTCAAGATTATTCTTCATCTGTGATGAGATTATCCGGCATTCACTGCCATATAGGATGACCGATATGATATAAAAGTACTATGAAATTATAATTTTTAGTTGCAGAAATATATATTAAAAAATAACCTCTTTGTCCGCACCCTGGAATTTCAATCATTTGAACTAGTTAGAAAAATCCCTAAGATCAATGGCAAAGAATGTGTGGTTAGTGTTATAGTTAGCAGTTCAGAAAGTGGAATTGGTAAGCCAAGTTCAAGTTCTGTGTTAGTCTGTTGCGTTCATTTTCACACAAATACTCTTGGCAAAGATACAAATACATTTCTTCTCCCAACAGTCATATGTTAGAAAGAAAAGTAAACTGTAATCTTTAGCCTTGGGTAGCAACCTGTCTGAGAGAAATAAAACTGAATTTCAAATCATGGAATAGCAATAGGAAATTATTCCGCTATCTTTCCAAAGAATTCATGGCAATTCACAAATAAAGAAACATTATAGAGAGTCATGATTGTCTGTGTCCTGAAGAGATCTGACATTTGAAAAGAAATTAATTAGCAGAATTTAGTATATTTTCCTTTATTTAAAGAACACATTTTGTTTTAAAAATATCATTTTCTAATAAAAGTTCACCATATAATGGGTGTTTTTTTTTTTTTATTTTTCAAAACAAGTCTCCAAAAATCAGCTTATACTTCAACATCTAGGTATGCTGTACTTGGAATACATAAACACCTAAACTCCCTATATGATTGCTTATTTGAATTTGTAATCATAATTTAATTTTAAAATATTGGAAACAAACACATTTGTTATTAGTTTTATTTTTTTTAATATCTCTTGCCAAATTATAGGTTTGTGTTATATACAGGAAAATATATTATTTTAAAAATCTACTTTTATCAGGAAGAATAAAAGTTAATTTTAATTTTTTTTTTTTTTTTTCTATCTTCTGTATAGAATTACATGAGATGGGCTGTTGGACAAGCAGTGGAATCAATGATAAAATTCCACACAGCAGACTTGGTAATTCCATTAGACATTTCATGACTGCAAGTTATAGATATGTTAACATATTTTAATGTTCATAGACTTGTTCATTTAGTGCACATGGCAATCTATTTATGTCACTATAATTTTAATGCCAAAATGAACAAAATTCTTCATACTGACATTCCAGCTTTTGAGGATCTCAGAATTCAATTTCTTTAGCAAAGTTTTCTTCTTCTGGTTGAGAGTTAACAATATAAACAATGACATTTTCATTTCAATAATGGCAAAAGTTAAGGTATGTCAGAGTGCCTTGATATGAAGAAATTGTTAATAAAACTTAGACTATATTTGGGTATTTTATACTTGTGATCTTGTGCCATACTAAACCGAGGAAATATTAGTACTTGGTGTCTGCTACAGGGAAATATGTTTCGATATGAATAATTGAATATATTAAGAACAAAGTTAGTACAACAGTGGTGAGTCTTTCTTGGTGTTTCAAACCTTGACCCAAGGCCAGTTTCTTGGAGTACACTTTGCAGAACAATTGCACTAGCAATGACTTGAAAGACTATATGCACTCAATGATTGTATTTGATACAGATACTAGAAATATTACAAGGAATGCAGTCTGTGACTAGACAAAGAATCAAAAGAACACAAATAGTGCACAGTTTCAACAAAAATATTTTTTAGTGCCATCACAACCTCTTTTCTTGGCTGAAAACTTGCCAATTCCTAAGAACTGAAATTAAAATTCTTAAATATGCTTAGTTTCATGTTACATAGTTTTGGCAATCCTGAAGCAACTGGAATTTCCAATATAATATTTAGTTGTGAGTAAAATAAATTAGGATGAAAAAATTATAAATTATAAGCCTCAGTTTGGCTTGACAAAAGGCTATGATAAAGGTGTGTTGGATAAGAATTAAACCCTTTGTGTTAACAATAAGTTTGGTAAACATTATTTTCTCGTAGTTCCTTATAGTAGATATTTATCAAGCCTAGTTTGGCACAAGGCTGTAATTGTAGAGTCTCCAGTAAGATGTAAACTTTCTTTACAATCAACTTGCTGACTATTGTTCTATGACAGTTATTTTTGTCTTTAGAAATTTTTAAAGTCAATTCTTTATAGTTACTTTCTAAGCATAGCTTAGATGTGGCACCAGGTCGAAAATATGGGGGCACATAGTGAGGATCAAAGTCACTTTTCAGTCGTAACTGATCTAGCAAGGCAAGCTTGCTAACCATTACTCCATGCCAAGGTGCCCAAAGTCAATTCTTTACATGGTAATAGAAAATGCTACTGGGAAGAATTTGAAGAATGTATGAACTGTTCATATAGGCTGAATGTTAATACAGTCTTTGCTAAACTTTGTGAGCCAGTACCTACACTGTCTTACAAGGATACTAGTTCAAAGATAGTAGTAGAAACTGTGGCTATGGTAAATTAATTTTTTTCTTTGTTATACATCAGATTCCACAAACTGGATAGAAGCTTTACACACACTGTAAAAGTTATGTGTGGGAAGTTAAATTGCCAAGCAGAATTCAAATTCTTATTGATTCTGTTTTATTCACTTTGTGCTAATGCCTTTAGAAAAGTATGAATCCATATTTCTTCAGCAGGGCAGACTGGGACTTCTTGTCTTGGGTGCCAGTCTCTGTGGGAGAACAGCAACTGAATTCAAACCTGAGGAGTGCTGTTTAGACACTTTGCAGCACACTGTACACCATTTCTGTTATCAGTTCTTCTGAAACATGTTGTTATTTCTACACAAGCCTTCACCACTATAATCAAATCATCTTTTTGGATAGTCTTGAAGTTCATTTCTAAACGAAACTTATAAACTCACATCTCAAAATCCACTGGGAATATATTCACACACACTCTAATTTATCCATGCTGTCAAAAGACAATAGTATCTAAGTAATTTTACATTATACTTATGAAATATTAAAAACTTTGTTGCATAGCCTTTTCTTGTTTCAGTTCAATAGTTTTTGAAATTTAAACAACCAAAAAAGTCTGTTCAGTGCTGTATAATTATTGGGCTTTATTTATAAAGTTTTGCATAATCAAAAGAGTGCACTACATTTCAGTTACTTATCTCTAAGTAGTAAATCCTTTCTGAATATGGATACAGAATGTACTTTGTGTATGTTGATTTTTTAAAAACTTCTTCATATGATACTTAGAAATCTAATTGGGAAATGTTTGTTCACTGTACACTGCAAAATAATTGTATGCATACTTATTGTACCTGTGGGGAAAGGAGAGCACTATCAATTTTTCTATTATCAGAAATATCGTTTACAGTTACAATTACTAATTGTAATGAATTTGTACAAGACTAAAATTTCTGTTAATATCTAAGAAAAATATTTTTACTTTGAAAAACAATTTCACTGGATAGTTTTTCTTTAAAAATCTATTTTCTACTTTCTAGTATTTCCCTTAATAATGTTTTCTTTTTCTCATATTCCATCACACTCAGTAACTCCTTGTGTTTTAGTGGCTTTATTGCCTTGCTTGAGGTCAAATGATTGGGGGGGAAATTCTTCATTGCAAACTAACACAAATGTAATGTTTTGTTTTTCGTTTACACTACTAATCGCTATGACATATGTCTATTAAACAAGGCCATCAATTTAAAATTTGCTGTATTGGTATTAGTCATTTCTTAGTTATACCAAGGTAAATGAAATATGTGGGACTAGTTTTCAGTGTATGAATGTGTATCTCTGGAATTAAAAAAAAAGAAAAAAGAAATCTATTCTTAATCAACTTTGATCCAAGTATTGACTTTTTACTTTAGATAGTAAAGAATGATTTATTCTTTCCATTGATTTCCATATGTAAGTCTTTGTGTCTTATTAAAACTTTTTTTTGTATATTTCAGATAATAAACACCAAGTTTTAAAAGAATATGGACTATTGTTTGATAACTTTTTATTTACCCTTCCATATGATAAGAAACTTTCAAAGAGAAACTAAGAGTTATTTTCACTGTCATCTTTTAATTCAGATTCTGTTCCTGAAGCAAATATCAAAAGAATAAAGAGGAATTGTTATCAATTTAACCCAAGATCTTTGTGTAACCAACCTTTTGTCACAAAAATAAGTATTTGATTGTTCAAGAATAGATGAAGGAACAAAAAAATTCAAGTTAAAGAAACAAGATAAATATTTTCTGATGCAAGTATTTTATAACATATATTTAACATTGAAACAGCTTTTAAGTGCTTTAATGCTTCTCTCGATGTTGCTAAGTAATGAGTTCTTTAAAGAAGAATGAGTTTCTATATAGAAAACCTATAGTTATTTTACATTCTTCTTTTTTTTTTTTTTTTTTTTTTTTTTTTTTTTTGTCATTGTTAAAATATTTTTCTTCAATCATGCTGTACTTAGTTTTATATATTGATTGATTGCTTATTCTGGTGCTCTTTTGTCAGCAAATATAATATAGTTTCAGGTAAAGAATTTACCAAGTATGAAATGTACATTTTATTTATTATACACTGATTTACTGGAACTAATGTCCTCATCTAAACACAGACAAACAACACAATAAGATAAGAAAATTGAAAGAACCTGTGCACATGCTTGGCTATAATAAACTCCTGTGTAGACCTAGCATAGAAATGAATATTATATATTAACAAAGAGACAAGTGATATACAAGGAGGAATAAACTGATAAGATATTCTTTAGCATGGACATGGGTTTGAATAAAAATTTGTACCATTAATTCTTCTTCAGATGTCTGACCTAGTTGATAACCTTTTGGAAACTTTAAACAACAGCTGAACTAATCAAGTCCAAGATGAGAACAGTAGCATGTATAATAATTTCTTCTCTCAAAGATTCAGATTTTTTTTTTTTTTTTTCCTTTTTTTTAAGAATTTTGATAATAAAAATATTTACACTATTTATATTTTGACTATTGTCATCATCTTTGTTGTTGTTGTAGTTATCACAATGTTTTGGCCATTATGCCTTCTGGCCTCCCTCAAGAGTATATTGATCTGGGTAACCTACAGGGAACTCTAAACTGAACCATTTATTTAATCTATGAGAGGTAGACAATTCTCATTTCACTGTATTATGACTAGGGATATCATCTAGTTCTTAGTTTCATTTAGTGCTGCTCAATTGTTGCTCCTCCTACAGAACAATGGCCTAGTGGATTAAAGTATTGGTTTGTGAATTTGGTAACATAGAGATTGTGAGCACAATCCCTGGCTCAGGCAGTATATACTTGCACTAAGTGGAAACAGGCAATTAATAACTTAGCAGTACTAAATAAAAATAAGAACTAGATGATATCCCCAAACATGAACAGTAAAACAAGAACAGTGTACTCCATAGATTAAATAAAGGGTTCGGTTCAGAATTCCTTGTAAGTTACCCAGATTGGTAGACACCTGAGGAAAAGCTGGTGCGCACAATGTCCAAAACAACAAAGATGAGGACAATAATTTTAATGATAATTCCCCATCCCAGAAATTCAATTCAGACAGAAATGAAAATATTCTTTTGATTTTCAAAATGAATATTAGACAATCAGATCTTAAAACTTTTGTAAGCATGGCACTTTAGATTGTTTTTTTGTTTTTTTAAAATATGCATATACTTTTTATTGCCATTCTCTTCTCTTTGGCTTTTCCCAATTCCTTCCCAGTCATTTTTATATAGATCTCTCTGTTAAAAAACAAACTTGGTTCCAGCTCAGAAGGGCTGTAGCTTGGGCAGAGCTATTACACGGAAATAAGCATAATAATAATAATATAGATAATGCAACTTTTGTCCAAATTTAGGCCACATAATATCAAATGATATGTCATGAAATGAGTGGGTGCTTTTGTCTGTTATGCATGCTGTTTGAATTTAATAAAATCTTGGTTTAGTCTTTTGATCAGAGTAATTAATTAAAGCTGGTCTTGAGCAAAGATCAGCTTTACTATGAAAAAGCATCTATTAATCTGCCATATTGCTCCTTGACCTGAATTTTATGAATGATTTGTGAATATCAATTTATTTTCAAAAATTAAAAAGCAATCTGTCAGAATTCATTAAACCTGCAATTCAATTAGTATACATGAATATACTATTTATATGGGCATGTTTGCTTTTTTACCTGTGAACAGCTCTTCATTAGTAAGGAGGAGAACAAAAAAAACATCTAAGTCAGCAGTAGAACCAGGTCACAACATAGTTCATTTCTCAGTGCATGATTCAACTTGCAGTAACTATTAAGATAATCACAATATCACTTCTTAGAGCATTTTATTTCTAATAATATTTTAAATGTATGCTTGTGTGTGTGTGAAAACCATAAAAGTTAGTTTCAAATATTTGAATGTCTTGTAAAACTGATAACAAGACTATGGGTACTCTTTACTGTCACTGTCATGTTACATTTACCTGTGGCAACCCCCTCACTGGTTCTCCAGAGAATGATGAGTTGTGAATGCTACTACACCGGCCATAATTTCTCCCTATTATCTGCAAGTAGACATTCTGTTCTCTACTATGTTGCAATTGGTGTTTACTTGTCAAATTGGATATCCAACAAGCCTGTAGTAAACCTTTTAGCTGAAAACAAATTCAAATCACAAGGCTGGCCTGATAATATCAATTATTTATTATTGGCAATTACACAGTTCTGTTTTGTTTGTAGCTGGAATTAATGTTGGTGACAGCACAATTCTTTTCAGGCATTTTATGATGAATAATCTGTCTAACAATTGTGGTGACTTCTTTCATTTTCCATTTTAAGTCAGTTTCTTTCTTTTTGACTGACTCTGTTTTTCTGATTTCTACAGAAGGTAGCTCCATATCTTTAACAAAACAGGCTTTACTGACTGGTTGGGGCAGCTGTCTCCCAATGCCAATAAGTGTGGACATTTCTGTTTATAAAATATTTAGGCACTGGAATTGTCACATAGACCCCCCCCCTCCCCAATAAAAGACAAAGGAGATTCTCTTGACAAAAGCTAGATGCCCTGACCCTGAGCTGACTATCTGGGGCTGCTAGATGAACCCATAAATATATCTATTTTCTAAAGTAGGGTCCAGCACTGAGAAATTCATGTATTTTATGTAACAAGGAAAATATTCAGATAATTTTTACTGTTAGGTCATTTAAATATTCTGCTTTTAAATTAGGAATTCAGGTTTTGACTATCATCAATTTCAATCTCAAAGCCATAATCAAGCAACTTTCTGTATGTCCATACTCACTTTCATTTATTTAATATAATGACTTTGTTTACTTCTGCCATGAAACATTCATACACTACTAAAATCTTGTTTGAGGTGGTCATTCTGCCATAATCTGATTTTATCTAAAATGATACTTATGAACACAAACCTTACAAAATAACCAAGAGAAGTCAGGATTGGGAATTAAAATAAGTTCTGCTCAATACCAGTTAAAGATCTTTAGCCCATCATGTATGAATAATTCCTCAATACATGAACAATTTACATAGTATCAGCAAAGATAACTATTATGTTATCAAAGCACAAAAATTAACTGCTCAAAAAAAAAAAAAATAAAACCATGTTGGAGAAATTGTCAACCTATCAGTTTTTAAACTCTTAGCGTGCAAATCTAACAGCATCCAAAAGTGTAGCATATTTGGTAAATATTTTTGTGTATTCCACCCAAAACACATAGATTCCTCAATCCAATCCACTATCTATTACTTCACTGTGCCTCTTTAAGATATACAACTGAAAAAAAAATGTTCAAATTAATCTCTGTATGTTTTATCATCTGGGAGGATAAAACATTAATTTGGGACTACTAATTAAACTTTTTTTTTTGTGGGGGTAAATGCCTAGAGAGAATAAAATCTTTTTTAATAATTATAATGAAACACTTTTAATAGTGTTCACTGTGATGCTAAGACAGGGATAGTGTGTGATTTCTGTCTCAATTGTTTTGCATTTTATGATCAGCAATAAAGTCTGTGAGATATGGTTTTCAAAGCAGCCACCTACTTGACCAAAAGTAAATAAAAATTATAGATAAATAAATGAAAACTTTTGGGAACAAGTGACAACACACCAAATGTTGGTTACTTCTGGTCACAGGCTTGTATTAAGTCACAGTTGGAATTGAGGTAGTTCAGTTCTGGACCACCCATTAATGGGAACAGATTTCCTCCTGTAGTTGTCACCTGTGCATTGTGAGAATGAGGTAAGCAGAGTTGGTAGGAGGAAGAGTTGAGAAAAGGTGATCTGTTAGTCTGAGATGCCACAGGTGACAGAAGTTGTACCAAGTATCACCTGCCTATACACCTAAATCATGCAATTGAAGCCCTGAATAAATTTTCACCTTTTTTTTCTTTGTGAAAATATTAGATCAAAATGCAGCTAATAGCTGTCAGGCTTATTGATACACCCTCATAAACAGTATATAACATTTTCTCCCTTGAGTGTGAATTTTTGTGAGTTCAATGCCTGGGCACAGATACATTAATCTATAGAAACAAAGCAATCAATAAGTATTAAGAATAAAATGTAATATTCTTAGACGTGGACAGTGGAATTAATGTAATCTACATCTGAAAATTACATGATTCAGTTAAAAATTGTGTGAACATTATCTGGATTGACAGACCTCTGAAGAAGGCTACAGAGCACAAATCCTAAAACATAAGAAAGATGAGTACATTAGTCTGAGTGTAAATAATTCTTCATCCCAGAAATTCATACAGCATAATGTTCAACTTGGCTTAATATTAACCACTGAATTAAGTGCATTGACAAGGAAATTAATGAAAAATATATATGTATAAAAATAAATGCTTTTTTTTATCTTCTCTCCCATTATCAATCTACAGATTTATTGATGAACATAAATGTTGTTTTGGTGTTTGAAATAACTGTTCTTATCTGCCCTTTGAACTTTCCTCTTCTGTCTTTTGTTGTATCTGAATAATTTTTTCTCAAATGGAAATAATTGCCTTTTCCCACAGTTTAGTTGTTAACTGAATTTTTGCATTAGTTGGTCAAATTGGACAAAATTAAATTAGCATTTCTGCATTGTAAAAAAAACCCAAAAAAAACAGAAAAATCTCTCTGTAAAACCAAGTTGATCAATGGAGAATTTAGCCTTATTTATCTGTTTTTATTGTATTTCATTTGCTAGCATCTTAGTTCAATGAGTGACATGGAAACCTCAGATTGAAGCATAAAATTAACAAGAATATGGTTACAATCTATATTCTGTTATACAAGTCAAGGTATCATGTCTGATTATTGCTACTTAATGTTTCTGTTGTGCATTGGATGACATAATTCAGTTACTATGGAGGAGGTCATCTGATTAACCAATTTATTCCTGTTTGTGTGTGTGAGATAAAGTAAGCCTTCTTTCTTTTAGAAAAATTGAGATTGATTGTTACCAGATTGTATTTCCTTTAATTGAATTTGCTTTTTAAAATTTTTAATAAATTTAATGTCCAAGAGGAAAATTCTGTTCAAATTCTTTTTTTTTTCTTGGCAATCTCTGCAGATTTTTCTGTTAACAAATGTTCTCAGTTTGAAGAATAAAAGTGGTTTTATTTTGTTTGACATTTGATTTGTAATAAATTAATATTAGATGTTTTCTTTTTCTATTCAGATTGCATTAAAATTATGACATTAATTCTCTGAAAAGTAGAGGAAACACGTGTGTATATATATATATATACACACACACACAGTAATATTTTCTTTCATTGCAACCCTGCTGACACTATTTTTTTTTTTTTTTAATTTTTTTTGTTGGTGCCAAATCCTGCTCAAAGAAATTTTCAGTTACAACATTGTATAATTAATCATACAAATTTTCATGCTACAACCAGAAACCTTTTAGTAAAGAAAATTGTTTAAAGTGAAGCAAGGAAATAATAAAGTCAATGGTGAGTAACAAAAGCTGGAATTATTTTTATTGTTTTTAAATAAAGCATTTTATTTCAATTATGACACCTTTTACTCCATCTTTTTTTTTTCTTGCTATCACAATTAGGAATAAAATTGTGGAGAAAAAAATCTCTTTCTATAAGATAGAATAGGTAAAGTAGGTAAACGATATGTAGACTTGTTCTTAAATCAACATCCATAAAAGGACTCCTAAAGTATGAGGCGCAAGTTCAAGTCCTGTTAGAAGCTACTTCATTTCTGGTTCTGCAGACTTTTGCTTCTGGAGTCAAAAGACCATCAACCAAAATAATTTGTGATAATAACAATAATACTGATTTTACTCTCTATATTAATAAAATAATAACCATTGTTTTGTTCAGTTTACCAAATCCAGACAAGCAGAAGTTACTATCATTTGAGTTAATAAAATTTTAAATATATTTAATAAATTCTGCCTGTGATATCACAGTTTACATAGACACCCAGTATGTGCAAGCTTTGGTAATGATTAAAAAATTGTTTCCTTCCTTCCTTAGGTGTCATGCATGATGCTTGCTCATGTTTCAAATCAGATTAATTAAAATTTAAATCAGCTAATCTTCCTCAAAGTTTCAGAAAAGTATAGTTTATTTTTTTAAAACATTTTTTAATAAAGAGAATTACATTGTGTTGAGGGAATTGTAAATATGACTAAAATCAGCCATTTTTAGCTATTAAAAAAAAAAATTTATTTTAATCAATTTAAATTTTTGAAATAATGTGAAGTATTTTGTTTATTGGAAATATTAAATTTAATCTATGAACTTGAAATTAAAACTAAAATAAAAGCTTCAAAAAAGATTTTTCATTTAAAAAATCAATTTTGAACTTTGAAATTGCTTTCTTTGGAGATATATACACACACACACACACACACACACTTTATTTTAGGATATTACATCATAAACATGTAAAAATGCTACACATTGAGATTTAAAAACAACATACCCCCTCTTTATATGAGAAAATGAAAAGAAAGAAAGATACTAGATACACCCTCTTTTCTCAAGAAAATAAAAAAAATTTAAAAAAAGAGTAAGAAAGAGAAGAGGGGGATAGTAGCAGGGTTTGTTTTGTTTATATTCAGATCAACGAATCAGAATTGCCTATGCTAAGTTCAAAGTAAGGTGGGCAAGCAAAAGAAACAATCATATGTAAGAGGTCATGAACCACAGAATTATAATTGTAGACAACATCGGTACAGATGTAAATTAGCTACAAAAGTTATACATTTGACAAATGTCATTTATTATGAGAGAAGAAACGTAGTTTAAAAAGATACTCGACAAACACATAGCCTGTGAGTTAAAAAAAAAAATTAAAATTTCACATTTTTATAGTTGGTGAATAAACCAATCCCTTTAAGAAATAAAAGGAAAATTTAAAAAATAAATCTAACGAAATTATTAAAACATATAGATCTAATAAAATTATTTACATATATAGATCATACAAAATAAAATAGAATGCAACTGTTAACTAAAGGGTCATTATATAAGGTGTTAAATAAACCAATCAATGCAAAAAGTCAACATATCAGCCAAACATCAATACATATATACTTAATATTACCAACATTACTAGAAGATTAATGTAAAAATTATACTATGTTGAAATTGATCTTACTGACAGAAAGATAAGCCTTATATGGTGCAACAAGGTTTAACTAAAATATAAGAAGTAATTATCAAATATCAAAGTCTAGCAAGATTGTAGTCAAAGGTATATGTTTAATTCAAATCTTTGATTTAATAAAGATCACTATTCAAGAACCTGATAATCTGCATTTTTTTCCCCGTAAACGCAGAAAACAAGGTTCTAATAAAGATGCACATGTTCTTGCCAGTTTTAAAATTTTCCATTTCACTTTAGGAGTTTTATTTTCATTTTTCAACCTCCAAAAATATTTTGAAAGTGAAGTATTATTTCTATAGGCATTATTAGTAAAAGACAATGTGTTGATACAACTGGGTTTTGAAATAATTCTTAGTACTACCAGTATAAAACTTTTCAACTCTCGGATTTTCTATTGTAGAAATAAAACAAAGATACACAAGGAATTTGGTTAAACATTTGTTTGACAATGGGCATTGATTAAGATTCCTACAATTACATTAGTCAGTATCCTTAATATTTTCATTAGTACTTGTATTATGATTTAGATTATTAAATTGGTTTAGAGTTCTATTGTTATGCAACTTTGATTTTTTTCAAGAATATTGGTGCAAATATAACTTAGTAAAATATTTAATAGAAATACATTAAATCTAAGAGGGTTGCTTTTCAGAAAATGTTTATTGATCAATTTGAGAAACTTATGGCCTTACTTAGTACTAACTAATTGATTAAATGAAGGTGTGTACCAGCTGATCTTCCTATTTCATTTCTTTGAATTACAGTCATCATATTTTCTAAACTGAATTTCAGAGAACTTATACCCACTATTCTTTAAAACTTTATCATACACACTGCTATGTTTCTCAAACACATCTTTGTCAGATGAGTAGTTGTTGATCCTATGTCCTACAGAGGAAGGAATATGTTGGATTACAGCTGGAGGGTGACTTAAATATACAGGGTGTCTCAAAATAATGTATACACTCTTTAAATATTAATAGTTAATAATACATTAGCGTGATGTGAGAATTCATATGGATGAAAATAGGAAAAACAGATGGATTGGAAAAAGAGGGCCAGTTGAATACCCAACTAGATCACCAGATTTGACACCCTTGGATTTCTTTTTGTGCGGGGGTTTCTAAAAGACAAAGTTTACAGCAGGAAACCTGAAACAATTGCTGAAATGAGAGTAGCAATTGAAGAAGGTGCTCAAATACCAGAGGAAATGATACTGGACGTTTGTAGGTCTATTTCTTCAAGATATGAAAAGTGTATTGAACAGAACGGCAACCATTTTGAGCACTTGACGCAAACTCATCATTATATGAATATTCTGCCATTGCTCCAAGTAGCTTTTATCTTATTAAAGTTAATTTTCTATGTTTTTTGTATATTTTACTGTCAAATTTTTTAATTTGTATTCTTTCTCTTCTATTAATCATATAGTCAAAATAAATAAATTGAATAAGTTATAATGATTCAAAGAGTGTATACATTATTTTGAGACACCCTATATATGTTAAAATTTCCAAAATAGTTGTTTTATTCTTGGATGTTTTGATTTCTCTTTCTATTCAAGAATGGCGGAATTTTTGCTTTATAGGTTTATTTTGGCAGCAAGAATTTTTTTCGAGTATTTAAATGTTCTCTCATAGAAAGAGAAATCAAAAGATAAAACAACTAATTCAGAAATTTGCAAAAGTTAATAAAAATTGGATAGACAGAACTTGTTGATATATTAAGATACAAACAAGAATCTGCAATTTTATTGGTCTTGACCTGGCATCTTGGCTTTTGTCACTTTCCCATCACCATCATAAGGCTTCCTTGTGCCTTTTCTGTAAATACTTTCTTTGTAATTGTTCTGATGAACTTTCCTCTATCATACCTAGACTTTATGAATTTAAGTGCAGTACTAGATTGGCAACAAGGTTCGTTTATTTTACAGTTGAAATGTCTAGATGTAACCATAAAGTTCTATGTTAACAGTTTCTTCCATTGCACTTCTCACTTGTGAAACTCTCTTCCAGCTTCTTGCTTCCCAGTCAACTTTGATATTTAAAAATTTAAAATGCAATGTTTATTGTTATCTTCTGTCTTAATTCTTGTTCTTTTACTGTTCTCTCTCTTGAATAGTTTTTCTCATATTCGCTAACACTCAGTAACCTCTTGTCTTAGTGGATTTATTGCCTTGCTCGGAGTGAAATGATATATATTTATATAGGCATTAATTCTTAATTCTTCAAACTTAATATAGTTAATAAAATAAATGCTATACTAGTTCTCTTGGTTTTCTACCTTTCTCCATTAAAAAATGACCAATTATGCTTGGAAGTACTTGGAATATAATAGATTATTTCAGCAAGTTTATTTATTTGATCACTTCGACATCAATAGAAACTCACCAAAAGACTTAATATGTATTCCCTTTTTTACTCACCTCCACAGTGTAATATAGTGTGTCAGTTAATTGAGAACAAATTAGAATATAAAGAAAACAGATTTTCAATGGAAAAAAAATCACATTTTGAAAATAATTTTTATACATGTTCAACTGAGAAAAGCTGAAAAAGATTATTCAATAAAACTACCCTTCACCTCAAGAATGGGCTCACTGTTGCCTCAGAAGCAAATGCAAACACAAACCAGGTGGTCCTCTTTATGATAGCCATTACTTCCCCAATGGCAGCTTTGACTGACACTTTTCTATTTTGGGGCCACTTTTTGATATCTGTCTCTCTCAGTGTATAAGGTATATGTTTAAAGTCCTTTATTAATACAAATTTGATTAAAAGCTATGAACAATAAATGGTTTTGAATTTTTTTAGTTAACACCTTTTTTTACATAAGGGAATGTATATTTGGATTTTATGAATGTAAATATTGTCAAGACATTTGGGATTGATGATCATTGAATTCAGAAATGTTTTCTTGTGCATAAAATGAAGTTAACAAAAAATTGTTTGAAATTAAAAATATTCCTTGTCTATGTAAAGTGTGACGAGTGCGTTAGACACGTCAGATACTGTATGTCAGTAAAACGCCCCCGTCCACATTCACCGGTCTGCTTTATATACTATACCAAGAGCAGGTAACTCTGTCCCAGCTTGTTTCACAGGGGCAGATAACTCTTCTCATCTACACATGAACTGACGTGGTTATTTCACTCGTCCCAGAACCCATGTGACTTTCCACCCACTCTTGGGGATAACGGTCTGGGTGGTCGAGACGGCCTGGTGCTCCATCATGGGTCCTGGGTCACCGACAGTGTGGGGTGCTCAGTTGCTATCTGGTCTTCATCCACATCTATGTGGTCCTCAGTTTCATTTCCCATTTCATCGGGCGTTGTAATGTTGACCTCTCGCCTCTCCTTCCACTGGTGCGTAACATGATTCAGCGTCATTGGTGAACTGGGAGACGACCAGATTGACCTTCCAGTGGCCATCTCCGCAATCCATGTTCAACTCGCCAGGGCACTTACAGTGCTTCTGAAATAGGAAGTATGAGATTCCTGTTTTGCTATAGTCCATTGCCAGCCCTGTTGCTCTGTCCCTCTCGAATGTTCGAACGCCTTTTCAATTTTCTCCACTATGGCTCTTTTTGACTGTTGGAATAGGCGTTCAAGTTATTCATCCCAATAAAATTTTCTATTTTTTGTTTTTAACCCTTCCCGGAAGAGGGCCATAATGTCCGCTTGGGAAAATATGTACGACACCTGTTTCACGAGTCCAAACCAGGACCTGATGCCGGTAATATTCGTAGGTGTGGGAAAGTGGAGAATAGCTTCCGTCATTCTTTTTGTGGGTTTGATCCCATCATCAGTGACCAAAAATCTTGCGAATTCCACCTCCATTTCAGCAAAATGGAATTTGTCAGGGTTGAATACAATTCCCTTGTCTGCGCAGTGGCTAATGAATTTGACTGTATGCCAGAACGAGGATTCTATTGAATCGTCCCATAGGAGGCTGTCATCTATGCACCTGGGTTTCCGGGTCATGTCCACAGTGATGTCATCGAACCAATGGGTGTATCCATCTCCTGATCCGTGGAATCCTTGAGGGGCCCGGCAATATCTGTATCGGTGATGAATGTGGTAGCGTTTCGTGCGGCTGGAGACAACGGTAGACTGCGGTATCTGTTCCATGCATCGAGGACCGTTTTTTCTTGTGTGTGCTGGTATCCTGGATACCTGGTCAAATGGGGATGATGTGTGGTGTGTTTCCCTCCTGGTTGTATCGTTCAGCTTTTGTAAATCTACCGTGCGCCTTGGGGATCCATCCTTTTTCGGTGCAACCACCATCCTTGAACACCAGGTAGTTGGAGTACCTACTGGCACTGGTTCTATTATGCCAAGGGTGACATCCCTGTCCAGACCCTCTTTCACTTTCTTCTTCCAATGGTGTGGGACAGGCATTGGCGTATGAACTGCTGTCGGCTTTGCACCTGGGATGAAGTCTATGTCCAATGGTTTGCCCTCCATTGCTTTCAGTGGTTGATGTGGGCATGTGTTAAATGTGCTGGACTTGAAGTATTCTGGTAGCCACTGTTGCATCTTGTTTCTGTTGGCTTGGGTGGGTTCAAATGGAATTCTTCTGGGCTTTGTTGGGACAGGTGCTCTGCGAGGGCATCCACACAGGGCTATTTCTTTTGCCATTGGCGAGGAGTTGCTCCATGACAATGATGTTGGGAAATTGGATGGTAGTAGGTTTAAGTCCTCTAACGCTGTTTATGATAGGTAGAAACCAGCTGTGTTGTCTGACACGTACACAGCCTGCCGTGTTTCCTTCGTCCCCACCTTTATGCATAAAAATAATACACCTTTGACGCGTAGTCGATCATTGGTAAGGCCTCGTATGCAGTGGGTGGTTGATACTAGATATCCATCTGGATACCCGAGAAGCTTCTGGATCTCAGGTCCAGCCGAACAGGTCTGTGCCCCGGTATCTGCAAAGGTGAGGATGGGGTAAGCGCGTGGAGTTATTGGTTTCCGTGGTATGTGCCCAAAGGATCATGGTTATCTCTACCTCCACTAATGGGAGCGGCTCTGGAGAGCTCCTTTGAAATTTTTTTCCATTCCATTCGAGGTGGGGCATGTCCACTACCCGCATACTGCCGTGCTTGTCGATTCGGCGGGTAAATTGATCTCTCAGAGTACCGCTGGTAAACATAAACGAGTTGTTGCTTTTTGACGTTCTACTCGTTGCCTCTGCTGTGGATTCTGCAAGCTTCCGGCATACTTTCTTCATATACCCCATTATCCCACAAGACTGGCATTTCATTTTGACCTCCGGACAATCCTTCCGGTTCATTGACCCTCCAGAGTGCGAAGTCCTTCCACATCCGCTGCATGGTTTCTTGCGTTGTAGAGTCGAAGGGGTTTTAGTCTCCTGGAGCGGCTGTTCCTGGTCAGACCTTTGCATGTTGAATGATGCAAGAGGGTGTGTGATGTCGTGGAAGTGGGGTGTAGACTTGTCTGTCATCTTGAGGCAAACTAAATGATTGAACTTCCGGTCCAAAGTAACGAGCGAGGCTGCCTCTGCCAATATTTTATTTTGGTGGTCTAAATTGGTGAGCCCGGCTGTCATCTGTCCGGCAACCATATCTTCCGAATAATCCACTTTTTGCCCGCAAGTTTGCTCATTTGGGCATTGAAATTAAACTCGCAAAATTTCGCTTGGCCACATAATCTAGATAGAACGTGTGTTATGGACTCACCCTCATTCTGCATCATGGAGTGGAACTTCTGCCGATGAACCTCTTTATGTAATCCTTTCACCACGATAAGTTGTATCTGTTGTAATAGAAACTCCTCTGAAGCAGAGTTGAGCCTTGTAGGACCTATCAGCTCAAATAATAGACGATTTGTTTCCGGTGTACATGTTGCCCGTAATTCATTCCGGACTGTGACTGGGTCCTCCAATCTGCACATATCCTTGTATCGGGTTCAGGTGTCCAAAAACAATGCCCATTCTCCTTCCGTTATATCCACGTCAGATACTGTATGTCAGTAAAACACTCCCGGCCGCGTTCACCGGTCCGCTTTATATACTATGCCAAGGGCAGGTAACTCTGTCTCAGCTTGTTTCGCAGGGGCAGATAACTCTGTTCTCATCTACACAGTCTATAGACTTTAATCAAAATTATTGAATTTTCCCAGTACCATCCAAGGAAGTATCTAATAAATCATATAATTAATGTTAAATATTTTTCTTTATAATTGGTAAGAGTATGCAGAAGTTTTCAGTTTTCTCTCTCTCCCAATAAAGCCTGAAGACACTGTTAAAATTTTTTTTTTTTTTTTTCTTTAATAGAAATTTCTAATTCTGAAAATTTTTGTGTACAGTGAATAAAAAGTGTGAATTTTTAATAAAACTTTATCTAAATATTTAGCTTATGGTGTTGACCAAAAAAATAAAAATTCAGAATTGGATATTTTTCTCCTCTTGTCATCTATGAATTTAAATTCTAATAATAGCAGTATGGAAAATAAGGTACACTTGGTTAACTTTTCATACTTCTGCATCAGCATGCTGGCAAAGAAGTTAATTCAGGTAACCTTGCTCAGAGGATATAGATTAGTTATTAACTTTAATACCTTTTTTGATTAGAGATTTATTGACTCTATTAATGTTCAAGTAATATTTTATTTTCTCCTATTAAATAGTTAAATGGGGCAGTTCTGATAATAAAACAATAGAACAACCCATGCATTTGTAAGACCTAAAACACTTAAAATCTTTTCTTTTTTCTCTTTTCTCTTTTAGGAATGTTTCTTTTGGCTATACAGTGGTCTCCTCTTATCTTTGGTTTCAGTTAATTGTGGTTAAACCAAAAAATAAATAATTTATAATGTATTATCAAAAACTGAAGTTTGTTAATATACAAATATTGTTTGCATTGAACCATATATATATATATATATATACACACACACACATTTTCTGTTATCAACACATGCTTTATCCGTTTTTCAATTTTTATCAGGCATAGTCTATGAAAAATAAAGGAAACTTTAATCGAGTATTTAAAAAAAATATAAATAAAATCACCTGGATTACCTGGGTATGGCAAGTCTTGCAGAAAACAGATTGGTCCAGTTGATTTATTGATGAAACTATCACCACTTTTGTGTGCATATGGCTGTTTTTCATTGGTAACAATAAATATATGAAGTGTTTCAGTTATCAAAACAGTTCATAAATTTTATTAAATAATGCTCTCAAAGCCTGAGTAGTGAAACTATTAATTGGGATATACGAAAGAAGTTGTAGGGTGCTTCTTTTTCATGAAATTTCTTGACTTAATAAGGAAAGAAAATAAAATTGTAGATATTAACAATATAAACATAAAAGAAAAATATATCTTCTCCTCATCATGATTTTTATTACAGTATGTATTTTGTTATCATTGTTATATTTTATTAATCATCATTGTCCATTGGGACTTGGTTGCAATCCAAGTGGGAATGATTGCAAAATACTTTCCCCTCACCAATTTATAGGCAGAAGCATACAAGTGCATGGGATTTCTTTTTAACCAATAAGATAGGCTATTAGTTGGTCTCATCTGACTGTTCCAATTTATCATTCCTTGAAGTCAGAACACTACATTTATTTATCTGAATTTCCACAAAGGAAGACACGTTACAACAGTGGGAAAGTGACTTAAGTCGAGATACCAGGTCAGGATCAGTGACATTGCAGATTATTCTTTAGAATTTATCAAGGATCTCTAAATATATAGCAGGAACACCAGACCATATGTGGCAGCAATATTCTAAGTATGGATGAACAGTAGACTTATAAATGTGTAAGATAGATTTGGTGGTAAAAAAATTTTTAATGAAATATAGAAAATACCAATGCACATTACTCACCAAATAATATAAAATGGGCTTGGTCCTAAATAAAGAATAAATTTGTATGAGTGACAATTGTACACAAATAGAGAAAAGAGGGCTTGGTAAATTTGAAACTCACATGATATGCTGACGGATAAGCTTATGTAAATGAATAGCAGAATAGGAAGTGGCAATGATAGTGATCATACCAAACTTACTAAGAGCTACAAAGGATAGAAAGTTGTGGAAAGCTATGATGCACCACAACCTGAAGGGACATGGCACATAAAAGATGATGCACCAAAACGTTTATATTAATTGCCAAATGTCAAGATCAGTGTACTTGAGGAGAAGCTTATTGATATTTTTCAAAAAAAAAAAATGTTCATGCAAGGATTTTGCGAAGGGCACTTATTTTAGTATTTTTTTTTTTTTTTTTTTTTTTTAAACAGCACTTAAACTGATAGAGCAAGCAGCACAAACTTCAAGCAAGTAGCTTTCACAAGGAGACTTGAACAAAATTCTCGCAGCTTGAAAATTAACCTTTTATAATAATTACCTTAACCATTTTAACTATAAAAACATCAATGATTAAGGTGGGTTTTTTTTTTTTTTTTTTTTGTTGTTAAATCATTTCATCCTAAGCAAGGCAATGAAGCCACTAAGATGCAAAGGCTTACTAAGTGCGGACTAATGATTTTGACCTGGAACTGTAATTTTATTAAAGGAAGGACAACTATATTAAAATTAAACATTCATTAATTTTGTTTTTTGTTTGCATCATTTCAATTTTCTGTTAGATCTGTCCTGAATGTATTCAGCCATTTTAAATATTTCAAGAATTGTTGGCATGAACTTGATGTGACTCGGCCACCAATCAAAGGGTCCAGGAGGATGTGCAAGCAATGTAATTAGTAGTGGCTCAGAATAAGAAATCAGCAGCAAACAGTTGGAATTCTGGTCAAGTTTGTTATATTCAGTTTTGCATAAATATCATTGAGAAAGGTATGAATCCATCTCTTCTCTCCCCGGAAGCCAGTCTAGGAGAAATGTAACTCTTCCAAACCTTATGTAGCCTCAACAATGAGCCTACAATACAGCTGTGGAAAGGATTATGGAGTTCAGAATGAACTGCATTGCAGAATTATGCACTCTATGATCTTGACTAAGGCTGATGGTGAACTCAACAATGGATTCTTTATCTTCATGTGTAAACATTCATCTGTAGGTTTACTCAGTCATCTGCAAAATGCTGTTGAGTGAGATTATGCACGGTGTGCTTCTTTTTATCATTTGTATTGACCAAACAAAAGATTGTTTCACCCATGCCTGACAGCCTTTCTACAGTCTAGATTTGATCCCTATAACTTCTATCTTTTTTCATTGATGTTTTATTAGTGAGTTTATGAAAAGTTGTGGGTAAATAAAGTAATGTCAATGAGCATCATGGTAACCTGTCATAAAAGCTACATTTGTTTTAATGCTAAGCTACCAACACCTCAGTTACAAAATGTAAATCTAGCTTTAATGTCTATGGATTCTGATAGAAAGCATTTTCATTAATTATTGGGTGAACTTGGACATTGGTGCCTGCTAAAAATTTAGTGTCAAAAAACTGTTTTTCCCTTGACACCACTATTATTTTTACCACCTTATTTATTGTTTTAAAAACAATGGTTAGAATTTTAATAAAACCTAAGCCTATGAAAGTGAATTTATATATATATTTTTTTTTGTTCTTGAGAATTGACAACCAAAATAATAAACACTTTATTTATTAGATTGTTTATTGGAATGTTTGGGAAAACATTGGCTAATTGCTAATTGATTCAAAATTTATAAAATGGTAAATAAGGATTTCCTTATAGTTGGTTCACATGTTTTAATAATTTTTAGTAATTTTTTATAAATTTATGAATAAAAAATTGTTTTATTTCTTTATTAATTGATGAATATTGCATTAGTTTTGATTGTATCAGTTATTAGAATTTTATAAATATAAAATTCCAAATAAACAATAGTGTTTAATATTTTAGTTGTAAATTCAAAAAAAGGGAAATGTATAAATTCACTCTCATCATCTGTTTAGGTTTTATTACAATTCTAATCCCTTTTTAAAACAATAAACAGGGGAGTGAAGGTAGTCAAAATAATAGGGGTATCAGGGGAAAAACTGTTCTTTTGACACACTTTTTTATTTTTATTTTTTTATGAGCACGAAGGTCCAAGTTTGACAGTTGTTAAATAGTTTTCTTCATTTTACTGTTCATTTTATCAATGCTCTGTCAAAATCAGTAGCTTCTGATGAGACTTGAACTCTTGTGCCATATCCCTGGATTAATCAATTTTGTTATAAAAGTTTAATGGTGAGACAAAACCCATTTCTACTACTGGGTGTTATTGCTTTTCTCATCCAATTCTTTATACTACACTGTTTATCTACTATCTAATAATAGCAATATTAAGTTAGTTGAATTCTTAAGATTAAGTATTTTAACTGTCCAGTTGTTGATTTAAGTTTGTTTTTTTATAAAAACCACACTTAAATGATAGTAAAAATTAAAAAAAATAATCATTTAAAGCTATGATTGAGCTTGTTTCTATTCATTAAAACAATGTACATGTTTTTTTTTCTCTTCTCTCTAATAAATTCTTTTTATTTCTATATTTCTTTGACATACAACTTTGAATTTTTTTTTTTTTTTTACCTTCTTTGGAAAATGACTTTTGAAATGTTTAGGAATTTTTCTCTAGTTTCAGCGATTAAATGATAGCTGAGAAAATGTGTAGAGGGAAATTAACTTTAATTAATGATTTTAAAGAAGTGATTTTGTTTTTATTTCTGGCTTCATTTTTTAGTTGTAAAATTAAGAAGCCTTAGTTTATCAGTGTGTTAAAAATATAATTTAAAACTTATATGATCAGTTCTTTTGTTTCAATAAAAATCCAATTATAGAATATGTAATTATTATAACTCCTCGATTCCTGTCAGTAATGTTTGCTTTTATTTCTTACCACTGGCACCCTTTGCCAATCTCAAAGCATTTCTATGATACATCTAGTAACCTTATTCTATCTGTAACACTGGATTTAATTCCTGGTTGGAGATTATCCCATTTTCCTGATTTGTCACTGCATAATATACAAATTGTGTGCTAATTCAAAATTTAGGTTAAAAATTGTTTTATTTGTTGTTAATTTTTCACCCTCCCACCTAAAATACTTAGTAATTTTATTTCGCTAATAAACTACAGCTAAGAATGATTAAGAAAGCTTTTGAGGCTGATTCAGTGACTAAAGTCAAGATAAAATTTTGGTACCAACACTTCAAACTTGGCTGTAAATCCATTAAAAACGATCCATGTTCTGGAAAGTTTTCAACAAAAACATTAAAAAAATGTTGAACATGTTCAGACTGTAATCAAAGGAAATTGGCAGTGTGAGAATTAGGTCTGAAGATTCCATGGACTGTCCAGAAAGTATCCAGCCATTATGAATATCCTCTCTCTCTCTCTCATATATATATATATATATATATATATATATATCTCATTTAATGAGTGATACTGAGAATCTCACAAGTCAGCCAATGACTATCCTGCAAGAGAGCTTTGCAGACAGTTTTGAAAAATAGAAGAGATATTTGTGTAGGGAGTACTTAGTAAGAAACTTTTTCTTTTCTTTCTTTCTCTTTTTTTTTTTTTTTTTAAATCATTTCACCCCCCAAACAAGGTAATAATGCCACTAGAAAGCAGGGGTTACAGAGAGTGAAAGAGAATGAGAAAATTTTAATGAGGAGCAAGGACAATATGGAACAGGATTCAAAAAGGCAGAACATGGTGCTTGATGTTGCATGTTTTTGGAGATTGTAGGTGGCAGGGAGGCAAGAAATGGGAAGAGAGTTCCACAGGTGAGAAGTGTAAGTAAAGTAATTATTAGAATAGAACAGATGAACTAGCTTGTTCAACAGTAAAACAGGCAAACCTATTTGTCAATCTAGAAGTATGCCTAAATTCATACATTTGAGCCACTAAAAAGGAATAACTGCCATGAAAATAATTGTAAACTTTTTAATTAATATCAAATGGTGAAATTGTTTCAAAAGACAGTCTATTGTAAAACAAAAAAACTATTAATTACTTAAATTGAATTTATAGCTCTTCTCATCTATCCTATATTTTGTAAGTTTTAGCATTAGAACTATCACTATGTATATAATCGTTAATGAATGGAAACTTCAAATGTATTTCTTGAATAGATCCTACCTGTGATATCACATAATATAAACAGATAATTTTAAAATAAGTTGCCAATTATTAGTTTTCATACATTCAGTATTTTAAGCTCCCCCCTCCTGTATTATACACGTGCACACTAGAATAGTGATCAGATAGTAGAATTAACAAGACAGTTGTCATGGAGAAGTTGAAACCTGTTTCTATTAATTAATTGCTTTGGGGCACTCTCTTCTACTGAATTGAATTTCACTTTATTTTCTTTGATGTCAAAATATAACATTCAAAAAATTACAAAACAATCTATAAAATAAAAAGAAATCTGTATTTCTCTTGGCCATTGTCTGTCCAGCAGAGTTGTGATGTATTCATTTGGCGTACTGTAGTTTTCTACCTAAATATTCTCATTTTGTTAGAAGATATTAAATCCGACATTTGGAATCCCAGACAATTGAGCTCTTCATTTGGAATTGAGCCTAAAGTAACATGTCCCTAAATCAACCGAATTCTTGGTCAGGAATGCTAACTATTGCATTGATGATGCACTGATATTACTGTTAGAGATGCACAAAAGTAATTTGAAACAAGAGCAGAACAAAAATGTTATAAAGAGGAAAAACAATCCCCTTTAAAAGACCTTTTATTTTTAACTGTGTCAAAGTCAGCTTGAGAAAAATAAATAATTTCTCTTCGTGTTGTCATATATATATATATATATATATATATATATATATATATATATATATATATATATATATATATATATACATACTGACTAATTCTTGTTTTTTGTATTTTTTATTTGTTGGTTAAAAAAGTGGTGTGTTGATCTTTGGGAGTTTTTATTTGTCGTATGTCCAGAAATTGCTGTCACTTTCTGTCTGCAATCCGTCTAGTCACGCCAAAACCTAGAAGTGCAGTGGCCTCCCACGTCCACTCGCCGGGTTTTTAATCGGTAGCGTGGTTCTCTTATGCAAATAAGTCTGCTGCATAAAAATGGCAGTAGGCACATGCGCGACCGGCTCTCAGAGAATGGTTCGACACGCGAGGCAGCAAATTCGCTTTGCTCCTGGTAAGTCACTGTCACTTCTATTACACTCCCCCCTGATCGTATGATCACATAAGTGACAGTGAGGGGCTGGTCGTTTCACCCTTGCACTTCTTCGCGGTAGTATAACCATGACTTCCTCCCCGGCTGAATCGTCAGATGTGTCCTGGTCTAAATCATATTCCGGGGGATCATTAAGGATCAAGTCTACTTCTTTCTCGCTTTCAGATGAGGTGTCGCTGCTGCTTGCATTGGAGCTTGGTTCTTGCCATTCATTACTCCCTGACGTTGTGTCACCGCCATCATCCGATGGTAACAATGAAGTGAGCCGTGGATGTACATCTCTCACGTGTCACGGTATCCCGTCGGTGACTACCAACTGCGGACTGTTTATTCCCGTGACACGACCTTTCACAAACTTTGACATGCAGCGTCCGTGCGGATTTTTTACCCAAACTGCATCTCCTTCTTTATACCGAGTCAAAGTCACCCGGTTAGGCGAGGACACAATGTCAATTCCTTTTATTCGAATTTTGTACGAATGCACAGATTGGCGGGCGCAGAAGAGGCAGACACATCATCCCTGGGTGTAATGTTATACCAATACACAGCCTCCATAATAGAGCAGCTCTTTCGCGCAGCAATCCGTTTGATTGTCCGATGACACCTCTCTACAATACCATTTCCAGATGGTTTGTACGTGCAGCATGGTCGGAATCAGATGCCCCATTCTTCCATGAATTGTTTGAATTGCTGACTGCGGAATGCAGTGTCATTATCAGCCAGGATTTCCACCGGGGCACCACGTTCGAAAAACACCGACTCCAATTGCCGGATTACGTGTGCAGCGTCTTGCCGAACTAGTGGCCGCCGGATCGAAAACTGTGTGGGGGCCGCAATCAATCAGTCAAAAAATGGCGACCGCTATAGTGTGTGATGTCCATTCCCAGACGACTCCAAGTTTCACACACACTAAGCTCTCCCTTCTACTATCACACAGAAGCTGGATCTATTGACTGACACTGTTCACAACTTCGAACGACCGATCTTACTGCTGCTTTCGACACGGACGGGTTGATCCTACGTGCGAAATATAGTGTCCGTTTAACTCCAGGGTGCCCGCTGTGTCGATGAATCTCAGTTAACTGAGCAAGGCTCGGGTTTCCTATGGCAGACGCACATACTGGTTGAACAGGTTCGAGTTCCTTCACATTGTTGAACCACCTCTGGGGAACTCTAGTCAGCAAGTCAGCTCGGTTCTGGTCGGATCTAACTAGCGCTATGTCAACGGAAAGTTTATACTCTTTCACAAGAGACGTTAGAGTTTCAAGTCGTCGCCTTATGAGCATCTCGCTAGCGGCCTTGGTGTTCAGCCGAGACTTTCCCGTAAGGGCATTAGTCACCCAATGGTACATGCAGAGGGAGTCTGTGTTCACATGTAATACCGTAGCCTGCCATTTTAGCGCAAGGTTGATTCCCTTCAGTACGGCATCCAGTTCAGCCACATTGATATACTGGGTGTTTTTTATCGGCCGTAGCCAGCATGTGTCATCGATGATGGCTCCCTTAGCCTCGAGCGCTACTCCTACAGCCAGCGAACTCGCGTCCACCCACACGTCTAGCTCCTTCATATTCACGCACCATTCTCCCTGTGCAGGATCCAGTTGCTGAGCCCGGGCGAGGGTGTCTGTTATCATACGTTCCAGGGGGGCATCACAAATATTGTCGTCCCAGTTTTGAGTTACGGCATGGCTCGACGTTTGATGATGCCTGTTGCCACTTGCAGCCATCCACACATGGGGAAGTGTCCCACCAGCCGGCCACACATGGAGAAAATACCTCTCCGTGTCATAGTCATAGGGCCGTTTACCATTCTACTTCCTTGTCGCCATCATCGAGTCGACCCTGTTCCTTCCATACTTCTAGCCCCAGCACTCTGGCTCCATCCTGTAACTTTTCTGGATCCTTGCTCGTCAGTCCGTAGAGCTCGAGATGTTTCCTCACAGATTCATGACGCCACATCCTCGTTGATATATATATCATCAATATATGCTGACGTTGCTCTATTTATAGTTTCATTCTGTGCTAACACAGCCTTAAGCACAGCTCGCATTATCAGGGCGCCACATTCAGGCGAACCCCAGCCTGGTCAAACAATATCGCTTCCCTTTAAACATAACTGTTTGATATGGCCACAGGGATTTTTCAACACGGATCTGTAGATATGCTTTCCTGAGGTCCAGAATGGACACGTTAGCACCCTGCTGTCTCCAGTCTCGCAGTTTTTCTGTGCAAACATCCGCGGCACCTGTGAATGTTTCAACGTAGGTATTTAGTTCCCTATAGTCCATCACAGGACGCACCTTATGCTTGTTGGTCTGCAGCATGGCCATCAGTGGTATCAGTCCCTTGGGCGGACCAAACTCCTTGTTACTGTACGGCACCAACCAACCATTGTCCATCCATGTTTGTAATTCATGCTCGTACTCCTCTCTCATCTCGCTGGATACTGGATATTCAGAGATCCGATTCTGAAGTTTCCCTGGTGCATGACCTGCTGACCGCTTCCAGGCTGCGACCCAAACTCCCTGCCGTTCATTGAATTTCGCACTGAAATCGGCTTCGCTGATACGAATCGCTGCACAGACGGACCGTGGTTTTTCAAACTCCACGCTTCCATGCTGCATGATGCGAACTCCGAGTGCCTTAATGGCGTCAATGCCAAGCAACAGGTCGAAATCCAGGGGCTTCCCTCGCATAACCAGCACATCGATTGTAGCAGTATTACCAGTTGATGTGCAAATTCTGACGGTGCCCCTTCCACAGCAAGCCTGCGTGGCTCCGGTTAATGTAGATACCGCCATACCCTGCTTTGACCAAGACCGACATAAACTCGCACTCAAGATTGACCGTGAGCACCCAGAGTCAAGGAGAGCTGAGCATGGTGTGCCGTCAACACACACAGTAATGATGGGTAGCACCGAGTTTACTTGCTGTTTGGGGATTGGACCGGCACTGAAGTCTCGTCCCCGCCTCCATTTCCCAGACAATTTTTGGCCAGATGACCGGTCTTGTTGTATCAATAGCAACGCGCATTAGTTGCCCTTCGCCTCTTCATGCAGTCCCTCACGAAGTGATTGGGCCCACTACATTCATAGCATGTGACAAGTGGGCCCATGTCTGGGGAAGATCGGGGAGTCTGGGAGGGCTGCACCGCAGCGACGACTGGTTCCCTCTCTGCTGTCTCGTCCTTTATGATTGCCCGAGCTCGGGCCAATAGCTCCCTCGAGACATATCATCTGCCCTGGCCGAGGACCACAGGAGCCTTTTCACAGGATCAGGAAGCCCCCCACGAACACGCATGCCATCGCACTGTCTGGCACTCCTCCAAAAGGACGGAGAGCTTCCGTAGATCAGCCAAATATACATCTATGGTCTCACCCGGACGCAATACATGTGCCTTGAATTGCTCGTATGCCATGAATTTATCAGGGCCAAATGCTGTCATCAATGCTCCCTTGATTCAAGCCACGTCCGATTTCTCTTCTGTAGATAGTTGCTGGTAAACCACGAATGCTCCCCTGGTTAAGCGAAGGGGGATGACACGATCAAGCCGCTTCACTCCCGATAGGTCACACACCAATTCCAACTTCTCGAGCCATTCAACCACAGATCCAGTCCCGTCAAACTCGGGAATAATTTTTAAATCAAACCGGCTGTCCATGTTCGCCGAAATAGCTTGTCGTACGTCCAGAAATTGCTGTCGCTTTCTGTCTGCAATCCATCTAGTCACGCCGAAGCCTAGAAGAGCAGTGGCCTCCCACGTCCACTCGCCGGGTTTTTAATCGGTAGCATGGTTCTCTTATGCAAATAAGTCTGCTGCATAAAAATGGCAGTAGGCGCACGCGCGACCGACTCTCAGAGAATGGTTCGACACGCAAGGCAGCGAATTCGCTTTGCTCCTGCTCCTGCTCCTGGTACTGTACTGTGCTGTACTGATGCGGCATTCACCCTGGGCGGATTGAGCCGGCTTCTTCCTGTTATGAGAAGAAGATTCTTGGGATAAATTACAGAAGTAGGGTACCCAGGCCTACTCGGATAACGTTCTTGCTTGCCGTGGGGTTCCCACAGACACAGAGACAGGAACGACCAGAAGCCGCCGGTTACCGATGCAGACGCTCCTTGGATTTTCACCAGAGCCCTTGTTAGCCGGCGTGTGTGTCAGACCTGTCCGCCTTGGGTGGCCCTACCAGGAACTAATTTCCGTGTGGCATAGCTCTGACACTACCGTTTACACCCCCCCACCGACTGTGAGGTAAGGGTTGGACTTTGGGGGCTTACAGTACCAGGTGTTCCCAAGCGGTCCCCCATCTAAGTACTGACCTGGCTCTACGATGCTTAACTTCGGTGATCGAACGAGAACCGGTGTTTCAGCATGATTTGACCGTAAGCGTTTGCTCCTGGTAAGTCACTGTCACTTCTATTACATTATTATATGACAGGAAATTCTCTAATACCCAACTAAGAATAGAATCAATTTCAAATTGAATTTGGTTTTGATTCCTCATGCAAAATGTTTAGCTTATTTTTGTTATATGCAAACATGTGCTAGCCCTTCTTTTTTTTTTCCAATAAAATGGTTATTCCCCCCCGCAAGGCAATAAAGCTACTAAGACACAAGGGAGTTACAGGGTGTGGAAGAATTAGGAACAGAAGCATTAATAATGAATGCGAAGAGGAAAATAATTAGAAGAAAAGTAGATAACAATTGACATTGCATTTAAATTTTTGCATATTAAAATTGGCTGGAAAGCATGGCGCTGAAAGAGAGGTCCACAAGTGAGAAGTGCAAGGAAAAAAAAACTTTTGCTTAACTACCACATATGCCAATGCCTGTTTTTCTGTAGTACACAAAATACATCATGCTGTCTTTGTTAATGTCTAATTGTGTAGACCAGATACACTGTTCATGTTTTGTATGCATAACCACAAAATATGCCCAAATATTATGGAAAGAAAAATTAATTTTCTGTGCTTAAACTATTACACCTGAAGTAAGGAATTTTTGTTAAATTCCTTCACCAATATTTGCTAGCAGAAAAATTAAAATTCTAAAATTAATAACATTCCAGAATTGAAAATCGAGAATTAGGAGTTGAAGAAGATTAATCAATGACTACCTAACTGAATTTTTTTTTTTTTGGAGGGGGGGGTCCTTTTTTTATTTAGAATACAGGAAAAACTCATTTGTTTAAAATAATGAAGGAGTGTCAGTTCCCTATCAACTTAATTCAAAGGTCAAGTGGTGTTAAATCACTTTACCTAACAAATAAATGGTGAATGCTAGATGGAACAATTGATGTGTGGATGATCAGAATTAATTTGTATATTACCTATGATGGCAAAAGTATATTCCTAAGATTTAAAATACCATCATATGATATGCAGCCTTGTATACACACACACACGTGTATATATATATATATATATATATATATATATATATATGGCAGAATGGTCAAAACAGTCTAAAGAATACATAGCACATGACCACCGAGATGAGTTTGTACTTGATCAACACAAGCAGAAAGAGTCGGATGTTGAAAAAACTTAAACTTTTAATGAAACCAGAAAAAGCATTTGAAGAATGTCTGTTACGAACAAAAGTAATAAAGATGACTTGAGGCTGTTACATCTACTATGAATGTGTAGTTTATGGAGATATCTTTCCTTGCATATGAGAAAAGGATAAGAAAATTACTGATATGAGATATTTGGGGAAATGTTTGAATATTTTTGTTTTTAATGATGGTTCTAATAAAATCTTTCTCGGTAGAAATAAGCCTCATCACAAACTCTTTTGACTTGAATTTTTTTCCTACTAGTGAAATAAGTCTTTTGTTAAAAATGCATATTTGATTTGGTTTTGTTTAAAATAGTACTATTTTTTTTTTCTTGATATTTCTCTATCATCTTCCTTATTTTATTAATAACTTTTTTCTTTTATTTTACAGATTTTATTAGTATCAAGTAGTAAACATAGGGATCGTTGGATTGTACCTGGAGGGGGTGTAGAGCCATCCGAGGCTCCTGATATTGCTGCCGAAAGAGAAGTTTTTGAGGAGGCAGGTGTAAGAGGAAAGTTAGGCAGACTTATTGGTGAATTTGAGGTAAGTTTGAAAAGAAAAAAAAACTTGAAGAGATTTTTCAATTTTTCTTTATCTTGTTTTAAAACTTTTATTCTGCACTTATTATTTATCAGTAAAATTTTTTTTTCCTCTCCTCCCCATTGAATCCAGCATCACTGCTTTCTGTAATTCTTTGTTGATTGGGAGCATTTTTAGCAACCCCTCATACTGAAATGTTTTAATTTACAGCTAAAGCTGTCAAATTAGTGCATCAAACCTTTCCAACTCTGAATTTCTAAGATGGGGAATTATCAATATTTACATCTATTGTTATCACAGTGTTTCAGTTATTGTACCTTTGAGCCTTTTGCGTAATCTTCAAGGAAATTCTAAATACTTTATACTATAAAATAAAAAGTTGTGGTAACAAAGAGGGCATAAGGCCAAATGTAAATAATTCCAGCTCCTTCATAATAAATAAATATTAAAAGCAATAAGATTTTGAGCTAAAAAAAATATTTTCCTATTTTGAGAGAAGAGGAAACTTTAACATTGTGGATTTATACTTTTCTTAAAATTCATGTTCCCCATTCCTTGAAAAGATTAAAGTCAGACACATGTCCATTCTGGTCCTTGGCAATTGCTGTGAGAAATGGATAAATTCTAAAGGACAATATATAAAATGCCCCTTTGAATTGAGTGGCATAAGAGTTATAGGTTTCCCACACTAAAAATGTAACTGTATTACATTTTTCTTTACCATCATTTATATAGGCTAAAAACTTAAAACTTCAATCATTTTTATGTTTTACTACAGTTGCAAAGTTGTGCTTTCACCACAATTATGATCCATTTTCACGTGATTTCTTTTTGAAAGACATTATTAACTCTTTTCTTTCTTTTTTTTTCTTTTTTTTTTTCTTTTTTTTTGTAAATAAAGATGTGAGAAACTGGTTGGCCTACTCTCTGAAAATTACTCAGTAATACAGGAAATTATCAATTGTTGACTCAACAAGGATCTAATATTAATATCTATAAATGATTCAGATTTAGTCATGTTTGTACTTTTTGAAGTTATTTCTGTTTTTGAGGGTTGGTTTTTCCTCTCCATTTTATAAAATAAACATCCGGAATGTTCACATTTAACAAAAAAAAAGAAAAATGGATTTAGAGCATCATTTTTTTATAGTGCTGTGTTATTGTCTCTTTTCTCCCAATCATATGCACTGTTTCAACAAATTCATTTTTCATCCCTCTACGAGTGAGATTTTTATAGTGTTAACAGTTCAATGCAATGAATGAACTAAAAACTGATGCAGTACCAGACACACTACTATACCTATATCTCAGTATATTGTGAAAGAATAAAATACATGTGTGAAGAGTCTGTGGGGGGGGGGCGAACTTTCTCAATATTAACTACTCATCCAAGTCTTAGACCCCCCAAAAAAAAAAAGCAAAAATTACATCCATATGAAAGTGTCTCACTTGAAAATGTACAGATCAAAAACTCCAATAAAATTCTGATATTTTCTTCTGCTTAATGCAGAACAACATTCCCACCCATTATAATGGTGTTTCATCAAACATGAAGATATATGCAAAAATAAAAAATTAAAAAAATCCATAAATGGCAAATATGAGTGTCTTATGAGGAAGGCTATGAAAGTAATGTCAATTTATTTCCATGAAAAATACAGCTTATTTTAATATTAAAATCCATCCAATACGAGACTCAAGAGCCACTGAGGATAGAAGGTTAGTTAAAATGGTAATGATGAATGTAGTATATGATATGAATGAAAGATGTTGTTACAAAGTGAAGATTCTAAGGGTGAGGAGGATAGATAATGATTGACCATAGAATTTGAGAGGTTGATATTGTAGTGTTCAAAAAGGCTTTCACACAGGAGTCTGTTCCACAAAGTAACAGTTCTTGGTGAAAAAGTTGTCAGATAGAACTAATACAGAGATCAGTTGGATAGAGCAAGTTTTCAGCTACAACATACACCTACCCACCCCGCACCCATATCATTAACACCATTGGCTGTACATTTTCAAGGTGCATTTCATTTCATCGGCTAATGTCTGTGTATAGGCCAACTTGAATGTGGCTTATTACACACATTGTTTTGCCAATATTCAAACTCATCACCTGCCACCTAACTGTGCTTGCAGCCTCTATTTGGTTTCAGTAAACATTGAGCAAATGTCAATGGGTGCAGTTTTTTCCCACATGAAGGAATCCAATCATACACATTTTTTTTATGCATCAGATATCTGTGACGGTAAAAATAAATTGTTTCAATCTCTACTGCTATACTACCAATAGTAGGCCAGTAATAGGAAGTATTACTCTCAAAAGAAACTTTTATATTTGATCCTGAAGTTTTTCTAGTACTTTTAAAGAAATTATTATAATAAAAGTAAATATAACATCAGTATTTACATGAGATGGTTTGGGGAGGTATAACAAATACAGCACAAGGAAATCCACTGAGGAAACCAGGTTCAAATTCCAGCTGAAGTTGCTTATGTTCATTTGGTACTAATACTATTGGGAAAAGCATGAATTCACCTTTCCCTGTGCTCTGTTCCATTGCCAGATATCTTAATATCTTGTCACTGGGATCCATTATATTGAGTGGGTGATCACTTGCTATGATCTCAAGACTATCTTACTTGTTACCCAGCCAGTAGCAGCAAAAAGGCTGTAACTCCCCCACATGCACACACACACTTCTCACATGATGCTACTACTAATTAATAATTCTCTGCTACTTTGGTGATTGTATGAGAACTGGTATTATCAAAGTTAAGCAATGTTGAGCCTGGTCAGTACCAAGATGGGTTGTCCACTTTGAAATACCAGGTGCTGTAAGTTAGGATGTGTAGGTGATGTAATGGATAACAGCTCAAAATTGGATATCAGAGAGCTAAGTTCCAATTCTAGTTAGGTGTGTTATATTCATTTACGTGCAAATACCTTTGGTATGAATCCACTTCTTCTCCCTCCAGTTATAGGGTAATTAATAGGACTTTTATCAATAAATCAATATCTCCAAAAAAAAAAACATTTTCTGACTTTAAATAACTTCAAATGGTTAATAAACCATGAAAACAATTCATCAATATCTGGCATTTTGAGATTCAGGTAGATCACCCAATCCAGGCCTGTTGACTACACAACAGAGAAATGAAAATTTGTCAATGAACATCACTCTTCTAGCAAACTACAAAGCAAAAGTGATAAGCTGGCCAAATATTTAAACCACCTCAAATAGAACTGGAAAAATGACGTAGATAATTGTGCCCATTTTTGTTTGAGCATTTGGAACGGTTCAAAAGAGTCCAGCATTGCAAGAACTGGAGACGAGAGAAAGAATTCAAACCATCCAAACAGCTGCAATGCTAAGTGCTAGAGACTGAAAGAGACTTGATATCAACCAGTCTCCAGCAATAACCTCCAAACGCCTGATATTAACATCCAAATTAATAACATACTAATATTTGGGGTTGGACAACGGTTAGTATGTTGGTCATTTTGTTGGCTTGTTGCTTACTTGCAGACTTCATCCATCTGCACTATTTGTTTAAAGAGCTGATCAACTCTTGAACACAATCCACTTTATTGGCTTGGTGCCCTTCCTGATTAGATCAGTGAGCCAAGATGGTCAAGTTGACTGCCAAGTTGTATGTCCTTTTTTTCTTTCTTTATCAGATTTGTCTTCTCTTAGCTGGACTGTTTTATGGGGCTGAAGGTTTCCAATTGCCCTGCTCTTACTGATAGCTGAGAACAGGGCAGCAAGAATTAATCACTCACCTGTTGTGTGCAATGCAATGACCGTTAAACTGCAGGCATTATCAATTGATATTTAATTGGGAGATAAGCAGATATCCACAGTTGATGATTTAAACTTTTTCCAACAATACAGGCATGATTTTGAGTCTAAATGAACAAATGGCAAATCTAGGATTCATAAGGTTGTTATTTCCTGAAGTATTTGTCTGTAAATAAACCTGAAAGAACAAGCCAAAAACTGCTGTTTGCATGCATACTTTGCAAACATATGAATGTTTTAATTTTTGGAATATACTTTTGACATTGTGTGCAATATTGGGTTTTGTAATTTTTTGGTCATCTGTTTTTCAGCTGTTCCATGAGATGTTTATAAATTCAAAATAAGCTTTAATTATATATGGCAAAAGTAAGCTAAAAATGCAATGGACATGGGCTTCAGATCTTTTACTGCCCTTGTTACAAGATCATATTTATGAGGCAGTTTATAAGTAACACACTGCAAGTGGTTTTGCTTACTTGCTTTAAAATATTTCATATAAAGTATTGGCATTCAAAAAAAGTTAACAATGCTATCAGATACAAAAGTCTTAATTAATGCTAATGTGTTCTGTCTGAAATTGTTATCTGTAATGGAGAAAATCTACATGAGAAATAATGATTATTTGTATAAGAGAGCCTAGATCTTTGTCAAAGATTTTCACTATAAAAATTGAAGTTAAGAGCATAAGTTGATTAGCATTTGAGATTCTTAACATTCTAAAAATATTTTCAATAAATAATACAATTGGAGGAAAGATTTTTATCTGCTTTGAAACCAGAATTGTGTTACAGTTAAGCTTTATTAATATAAGGATTTATTTTCTAGCTCATTGTGAATGTGACAGTCACATGGTATACTGATTCACTCAACAGCATCTCAATGCCAATTGATTAACCCCTACATGTGCAATAAGGTCCTGAATAAATCAATCCAGTTATTCTATTAGCAATCTTTTTTTCTTTCACCAAGTTTAGGTCCTCCCATGTGACAAGGCATATTAGGCAATGGTTTGTCTATTTTGAATGATCTATATCAACATCTTGCATACTCCTCAAGGTTTATCCAATTCTATGAAGGTCTTATTTCAAGGTGAAACACTAGATTTTTCTTGATTTGTTTCACTTCTATTATTTGTTGGAATTCACCTTCATTTCATTGTTATAAAAGCATTGCAATTTCCAGACATGCATACAAAGTGTCCAATTACCTTCATGCATTTTTGTGATGACATTAGGCAGCAGTTTCTGCATCATCTGTCTATGTTTCTGAGATGAGATTGTAATTATTTATTATGATATTGTAATATTTACATTGTTCAGACAATTATCTTCATCTTTATTGCCATATTCATGATGTTTCAGCCATTGTAGTCTTTGGCTTTCTTCAGGTGATTGGAATTTCAAACTGGACCTTTATTTCATCCACCAGTGTAGATTGTTCTAGTTCCACATGACATGCCTCTTCTGGATGTCTCAGTTATCTCTAACTTGACTCTCAAAGTTTTTGTTCATTATTGCAGTAGCCAGGTATTGAACTCGCAACTGGATCCAGACAATGCTTTTATCCACTGGGCCATGTATCTTTGAGGACATCAGGGTATGAATTTTGGGGACTTATAAACTTAATGACTCAGTAAACATTTTTAACCAGATCTTATATTGAAATTTAGTTGTTATTGCATTTCTCTAGCACTCCGTATTACTGGTTTCCATATTGCATTTATTTCTATGCTTGGCTGGCTTAGGAGATTTTTGTGGCCTAGCATATATCAATCAGTACATATGCCGTGAATATGGCAATAAATATGAGGACAACAGTCCAAACAATGTAAATAATGTAAACAGTTTCTGCATATTTGTTAATAGTCCATTTGCAATTCCTTTTTTCTATGTGATTTTAAGAATTTTTCTGTGGCACTTTTGTTGGAAAACATGTTTTTTTTTTTTTTTTTTTTTTTATATAATCTTTAAAGTCATTTTCCATGTAGCTATATATATATATATATATATATATTAATCATTTCACCCCAAGCAAGACAATAAAGCCACTAGGGGCTACTGAGTGTAAGGAGAGAGGACAATAAAAGAACAAGAATTAAGACAGAACATAACGATTGATATTGTATTTAATTTTTTGAAAATCAAAGTTGACTAGAAAGCAAGCCAGAAGAGAATTCCACAAATGAGAAGTGCAATAGAAGAAACTGCCAGAACTTATGGTTATATCTAGCGGCCATTTCAACTGTAAAATGGTGAGACCTAGCTGTCAATCTACTACTGTGCTTAAATTCATAAAGTCTAGGTACCATAGAGGAAAGTTCATCAGAACAATTTTACAGCAGTGGGAAAGGGATTGAAGCTGAGATGCCTGGTCAGGACCAATAACATTTCAGATTCTTCTTTTGATTTTATCAAGAATCTCTAAATATATAACAGCAGCACCAGACCAGATGTGACAGCAATATTCAAAGCAAGGATGATTGGTAGATTTCTAAATATGTAAGATAGATTCTGGCAAGAAAAATTGTCTAACATGACAGAATGAAATGGTTTAGCTGAGCAAACATGTTTCCGTTCCTGACATTCTCTAGAGACCTTTCCAAGTTGACAGCTGACATGTAATTAAGCAATTGGGCATTATACTTTCTAACAATGTAAATTGTATTTTTTTTTGTTTTTTAACTAGTTCTGCTGCAATATTCCTTATTTAGTTTATCCCCTCTCCATGATTTTTATTCCAAGTCCGTTTGCTTTTTCAAAATTACATTTGGTTTCTCTCTCCAACTCCTTAAGGTTTATATACCAAACAGAGGTAAAAGAACAGAGTGACAGAAATGTAACATTAATAATACAAGAGTTGAAGTATATTCAAAAATGCTTGAGAAAAGACAGCTGATAATTAACAAGTTACATGCTAAGAATGGAATCATGTGTAAACCCTGTTGCAAGGAATGAAATCATCCAGTCAGTTTATTTGCCACCATTTTTTGAAAAGTAATAGTTATAACCCACTACTCTAAGCGACCATCATTTCATTAGAATGAAAAGTCTGAATTTCCAAAATATTTTTAAACCTCCCTTGTTTTTCATGTGTATATATGTCCTGGGTTTTAGTGCAGACTACAAAGAGTAAAAGTAGAATTGCGGTAGACAGGATTGTTTGTTTGTAATGAGGATGAGTCATGAACAGAACTAGTTAAGAGTAATGAAAACAAACATTACTTCTTTCCTCTCCTTTTTGGCCTTGTTCCACATTCATATTCTGGAAAAAATTAATTACTTATTGATTCTTCAGCTGAAGAAAGCGGTAGAATGGATCTGCCAAAACATTTTGTGGTACCAATGAAAGATGTAAAAAGAATGAGTGAAGTCATCCAAACATGGAACATGTGACATTCAGATACAGTAAAACAGGAAGAAATTAGAAAATCTCAACAGTTGGCAAGACAATGTTTAAATGTCGATAATGCAAGTGCACATAGTCAAATGTTTACTTGGAAATAATTAGTGACTGTAGACAGCAGGTGTTGAATAAACTTTTGCTCAAAGAGGAAGATTTATTGTGGATACCAATTAGAAAATAAACAATTTTTCTTCCCCATTTTTCTCAAAACTTTTCATTTTTTAAAGTTCTGAGATATCATCTTACAGTTCATAGTTTATTCCAGTTTCAAACAAGGATGCTAAATTAAACTAAGATGATGATACTTTAACTATAAACACACACGCACACACATTACAACAAAAAAGGAGAAATAACCACAACATTTTACACATTGTCACATGAGCATGCATGCACACACACACTTTGAAAAGAAAAACAAATCAACTTGCACCAATGAAAAGTGCGCATATACATATATATATATATATATATATATATGAAAGAGAATTTGTAGTCGCTCAAGGGCCCATCTATAAAACACCCAAGTTGAGGATACTAAAGATAACACCAGTCAGCTAACTAACAAACTTCATATTTGTATTAATTATATACTGCAGCTGTAGGTATACAGTAATTATTATACCAGGATACATTTTGTTTTTCATTACTGTATACCTACTAATATATATATATATATATATATATATATATATATATATAGCATGATAAAAATGTAGTTTAATTTATGGGTAAAAGTGTTCAATATCAGGGATAGACCATGTTAATTTAAAAGTGAATACTGAGGTCACCATTAAGTGGTTATAGTATGTTTCATTGCTTCAGCGCAAGGTTCAGGCTAAGAGAAAATTGCATGAAACAGACTGTCGCTAATCAGTATTGACCTCTGTGTCTACTCATATATATAATGTGTGTATGTGATACCTGCCACTTCATTGTCTCGTACAACCATTACAAGATATCATTGTAAAACTTTCCAACTGAGTTAAAACTGGCATTATATCACTCTCCCAGTCCCACATTCATGCTGACTATTGGCTAATACTGGCCCAGTATTGTTCATGTGTAAATAGCCAGTGCCACCTACTCTAAGTAGAATGACTTCTTAACAGCTCATTGGGGAAGAGGACATAACTCTTGGTGCTTACAGCACCGCATGCAACCAATTCTGAATCTCTTATCAGGTTAACCCAGTTCACTGTTCTGTGCTTAGAATGGATATAGCTAGATAAACTTTTAAATCCACTAGTACAAATTTGGCAGACTTGAAACGCAAACATTTTGTTATGTTTATTTTTGTGAATAGTTAGCTGATTTTTTCAGCTGACTTGCACATTTTTCCCATATGTGACATGAATTGTTACTATTTAGTGTTATTTTGTAGTTGGCCAGTGATCTGGTATGATGACTTCATATACAACTCGATTTTCCTGCTTTACTCAAGCATAGACTACAACAGGTGAGGTCATATATGGCCCAGAAGTTCAACATCAAGACTTTTCTGGACACTCTTTTTCCAGTTATTAGTTTTCAGTTCCCTTAAATGATATGACCATTTACATGGAATTCCCAGTCATATGTGCTGATGTTTGTAAGGTTCAGTGATTCTTATATAAGCATAAAGCTATTGAATACTTGCATACCTCTTATGACTGTCTAAAGACCTAAATCCTGGGAGCTGGAAATTATATAAGGGTAATTTGAATCTAGTAGAAATGGGTTGGGTGATGTTAACTGCCAATGTTATTAGAGTTCAGTTCAATTTAAAATTGCTCTGAGGTGGTGCTGAAAAGTTCTAAACCTGACCAAGATGGATTTCTGAAATAAATTCTGTTGTTAGGTAATTTGGGGGGAATTGGGTCAGATCAAGAACTTTCTTAGCAACCCTCATATTTCCAGCCAAATTACAAAAAGGGACATCTTTTTTGCAACACTGTATAAACTAGAGGCACCTTGTCGGCATTAATGTAAACACTTTTATAAAAAAAAAGTGTCAGTTGTTAGCAACATGGGAAATAGAATCTGTGTTCAAACTCCCATTGAGATAATCTGCATTCTCTTTGCACTAATACACTCAGGAAATGTATCAATAGGAATAAATAATTCTATTATTAGCATTTAAAAAAGTTGTTGATTAAAAATGTCCACATATGGTTATTATACAAATTAGTATAGTATTTTGAAGAAAAGATTTTTTTCGAGAATTTTTTTTCAATTTTAAGAATGTTACTTTAAATCCTATATTATTTTTTCAAATTGTTTTTGTTGTTTTTTTAAGGTAAAATAGAACTATTTTTGTAATTGTTTGGAAGCAACAATTCTGATAATCAACATTACAGCATCAAATGTAATTGTATTCATTTATTTAAAAATTCAAGCAAGGCTGAGTACTATGGATTTTAATTACACAAACACACACACACTAATAAATCCATTGATTGCTTGCTTGGCGTCATACATCTTATGAGGGATCAAGCAGTTGGGCTCAGGGGCTGAAAATTAATCGATAAAGATATCTTGACTTTATGATGAACATGTGGCACTGACCTCCAAGATCACTAGAGATCACCACAAGTCAAAAATGCCATTTCAAGTAAAAAAGATAAGTTTACTTTGGAATACAAAAATGTTTCTGAATTTTACAAATGATAGTGACAGATAATATTAGTTCTGACTTTTGGGTTGAACAGATGTATAATGCTGCTTTTGAAGGATGTGGACCTTTCTAGAAGGGGTGCCAAATTATCTAACTGGAAATTTAGGTCATGAGCACTTCTCATCACAAACAAATTTTCCAAACAAAAATCATTTAGGGTAATCAACGATCTCAAGCAACAACATAATGATATCACTCTGATAAAGCAGTACTAGGCCACAGGATAAACATTTTCAATGACAATGCCATGTCTCACTTTAGAAACATTTTTAAAATGCAGAGAAAAACAAATGTTATTGGACAAATTTTTAGTGAGACAGAGGCTCAGTGATCTCAAGCAGAGTTGAGTTGTTTTTATGGAAGAGGATTTCCCCTTAACATCTCGCCCATTCCCATTCCTCATCACCTTCCACTTATACCATCAACTCTCTCCCATACAGCTATGGTAAAATTAAATTGAGTTTTTGTCTATATTTTATCTGTTTAGCATTGTGTGTCAGATTTAATAATTTTCATTGATTTTGTGTATGAACTTGTGCACAGAGTACTGTTGTAAATGTTTAAATAAGCAATCCTCAGGAGTTCAGTGACAAATTATTGCTTTATATGCATTTTCATGTCAGCAGCCATTTTGCCAGACTCTTATCTGTAACTATTTACTCTTATTTTAATGGTACACCTGATAGGTTTGATAAGGTCAAATTGGTAGTGGATCTAAAAAAAAATGACTTTCCATTTAACTGGGGCAAGAAATGGCTTGTTAATTTTAATGCCTCCAAAATGAAATTGATCTTCTTTTAATCATCTTGGAGAACCTTTTTTTACTTTCCGTCAGCATGGCTGATGCTAACCTCCAAGCAAGTGAATCCTTGCAACTCCTCAGGCTAGCATTTTCCACTGACATGAAGTGGAACAATTATATTGAAATAATTGTTTAGTCTGCTACTAGGAAATTTGGTTGACAGTGTCATGCTAGACAATTTTTGTCACCAAAATGTATCTTAGGCTTTGTAAGTCTGTCATTCATCCATCCATTGAATATTGCTACCAAATTTGGTCTGGTGCTTCTGCTATGTATTTAGAGATTCTTGGTAAAATACAAAGGAGAATCTGCAATGTTATTGGTCCTAATCTGGCATCTCTGCTTCAATTGCTTTTTCACTGTTATAATGTAGCTTCTCTGTGCCTTTTCTATAAATATTTTCATGGTAACTGTTCTGATAAACTTTTCTCTTTGGTGCTTTAACATTACAAATTTAAACACAGTACTAGATTGGCAGCTAGGTCTCATCATTTTACAGTTGAAATTGTTAGATGTAACCATAAATTCTATGCTAAAAGTTTCTTTTTGTGCCCTTTTCGCTTGTGTAACTATTTTCCAGCTTCTTGCTTTCCAGCCAGTTTTGATCTTCAAAAATTTAAATGAAATATCAATTACCATCTATCTGCTTAATATCTGTTCTTTTATTGTCTTCTCCCATTAATGATTTTTTTCTCAGATTCTTTCACTCTTTCCCTTGCATCTTAGTGGCTTTATTGCCTTGCTTGGAATTAAATGATTTTTTTCTTATCAAAGAGAGAGACATCAAAAAAGAATTGTTTATTGGTAGGAAGATTCAACCTCTATTGCCATATTGACATTATGGTTAAATGTCATAAAATAGGAGACATTCTTTTGAAGTAACCCTTGGATATCTCCAAGAATGATGTTCAGAACATTTTCACAAATAGAAATCAATATAGGTTGTGTGTAAAAGTTGGATGATTAGATTAGCAATCTTCTTCTCCTTTTTGTTGTTCTTCTTTTGCCTCAAGTCTCCTTTTCATTTGTGAGGATGTGTGGGTAGTGTAATGGATAGCAGATCAGACTGAGAAATTGGAGAACCAAGTTCAACTTCCAGTCAAGTTCATTACATTCATTGACACACAAATATACTTTGAAAAGGTACAAGTTCATCTCGTCCCCCCATCTAGTGGTTAAATAGTAGGGCTTGTATATGGGAAAAAAATTATCTCCCCAAAAAATTACTAATGCACTATTCACTCACAAAAAAAAATGAAATTCAAAATGTTTTGGCTTTAAATAACCCACAAATAGTTGATAAGCTGTTAAAAAAAAATCACATCAATCAAAAACGTTTCCTGTTTCTTAATATTTTGCTTAACTTTTGGAAGGCACCTTTTGCTATTGTAATGTACCTATGGATTTTGGTGTTACATTTTTTATCATTTTGCCAAGCAGTACTTGTTTGATTATGATGTCTGCAATTTATAGCTCAGATCTAAGACTGTCTCTCTTGGTAACAATCATACATTGTGTCTTTTTGCAGTTGGTGGTTAGTACTTTTTTCTTACTTTCATTTACTACCTTATCTAGAAGTTTCTGCAGTTTTCTTTCAGTATCTGCCATCAGCACAATGGCATGCATAAATCTTACTTTAATATTGTGCCTACCAATAATAATTTCTGATAGGACTTCAAATTCTCTTAGGATCGCCTTGCTCTAAAGGTTAAATACATCTGTTGAGAAGACATATTCTTGTCTTCTGCCTCTTTTCTATTTCTGTGTCATGGCTCGATTCATTTTTGCAGGCTGTTCCCAGTAAATGCTCTAGATTATTCTTATATCTTTCCTAAATAAATCAAGTTTTCCAAAGCAGAAAAATAGGAACATAACACCTTTTTTCAGAATTGTTCTTGAGTTTTATTAAGATTAGCTTAGTTTGACAAGATGTAAGCGAGTGATCATGAATTAGGAAGATGGATTAATCTTTATGAATAGAGTATAGAAAAGAGTATTCATGCTCTTGGAAATGAGTATTTTTACTTAAAATTGAATATCACTCTCACCTCTCAGGCATACACTTTTTTAAGCGTGTTCATAAGAAAAAAATAAAAAATATATCACTACTTGTGTTTAGTTACATTCAATGTCTTAAATATATATGCAAATGTCCTGACTATTATGGCTTAATATAATTAAGCAAGCCCAATGTTCAAACCATTTAACTTTTTTCATAGGCTTGCTATTAAGTGTTTTAGTTGATCCATAAAAAAAGGGTTTTAATTGCCTGAACAATATTGTGGATGTTAATAACTTTTCTCAAAGTTATAGACAATAAGCATGTCAGACCAATCAGCATTTAGTTGAGTAAAAAGTTTCTTCTTTGCTGTCATTAGATAGCATTAGATTTAATTAACTTCTTTCAAAAAGATCACTTTTTTGTGTTGTGACAGCTGTCAAAATTGGCACATTTTGTTTATTCTGACAGTTAAGAAAATAAGCAACATACTCATTTTTATCTCTCTCTCTCTATATATATATATATATATAAAAGTGAACATAGAAGTCAACACTTAGAGGCGACAGTCTGTTTCATGCTATATGCAATCGTCAGGTGGCCTTACATTATCTTACTGGGAGAGAGCGCATTATCTAGAGTGATCAACAGTCTGAACAAGGCCTCAGTCAAAATGACTTGTGACTTCATGCTAGCACAACCACCGGCGACTCCCAAGGGTTTTATCTACCCAATTTCACACACAAGACTTGGTTCAACCTGTGTTATGGTTTTCAGGGAATTACCAAAGGGATCACCTCTTCCAGACTGATAACATCAAGAAGTTACCTTCCTGACAAATCAACCTTGGTGAGATTTGAACTCAGGTCTCATGGTCAGAAAGAAAATGTTTTAACCACTCAGCCCTGTGCCCAATATATATATATATATATATATATATATAATAAAATTGTAGCCTCTGTCTGTCTGTTTGTTGTTATTGAACTTCTACTAGGGTTTAGGGGATAGACCCTGTAACTCGTGTGTGTATATATATAATATAAATAGTTTTATTTCTTCCTCCCATGTTCTCTCAGACCCAAGCTCTTGCTTCACATTGTTTCCCCTTTCAATTTGGAATGGTTTTAGTGTTTCTTAGATTATGTGAATGGTATTTTCACAAACCATACAGAATAGTTTTCTGAAAGGAATTACTATAAACTCATTTCTCTATTTTTCATTGAATTCATGTTAACTAACATTTTCTCTTCCTCATTTCATTTTGTTCTGATGTTTAGGAGGGGGGGTTTAGAGAGAAAATATTTTAAAATTTACAAAATTGCAAAACTAATGTCATCCCTTAACTTAAATTCTCTTCTTTTTATTCTGCTTTCTCTTTAGTCACATTTTCTCAATCTCCTTCACTCTGGTGTCTTTCATAGTAACACATTTCATCTTAGTGGCTTAATTTACTTGGGTTGAAATAATTACATAAACAATATTCATAAAACAAGGTTCCATATTAGTATTAATTGTGAACTTTTTGGCCCAAATCACTGGGGTGTAGTGTACCATTTTGCCATGTGTATCATGAGTAGTCCATCTCGGCTTATATGTTTTGGTAACTTGGCAAAAAGATATTACAGCATGGCTATGAAGTTTTCACTCAGTTTCAAAAGATACTTTAGCTTCTATTGTAGTCTTTGTACGAGAAAATGGGAGGGGGAAAAACAACTTCTTGCGACACAAAAACGAACGCCTTCTTGCGAACCTGAAACGAATGCGACACAAAAAATGAACGCCTTCTTGCGAACGAACACTTTATGACAACAAACGAGCAAAACGGCAGCACCCAAGACTGCTGCCGATGGACGACCGACCGCAACGGCTTGTGTCGCCCAAGAAAAGACGCCAAACGACTCGGGTGTCTTCTTGTAGTCCTCAGTCGAGTCCATTATGGTACTCCAAGGTGTGCCCGGCGACAACACACACACGCAGTTCGAGGACATTTCCGCGCATGCTCATTACACTCCTCCCTGATCTCTAGATCACACAAATGGCAATGTGGGGCAGGCCGTTTCTGCCTGGTGCTCCATCTCGGTGGTATGGTCTCAAGCGCTTCCTCAGTGGTGCTCTCTTCCCGTATAGGTTCATAAGGTGCGCTACTCTCTGAGGTTTGCTCTTCCTTTGATTTTATATATACCATCGGGGCTTCATCATCATCGGAAGAAGAACTAATGTGGTTGCTGATGGAATAATCCTTCCCGTACACTGAACGCACATCTTTTATGTGGCGCGGTATTTCATCAACAGAGATGGGGTGTGGGCTATTAATTTGTGTCACCGTACCCTTGTTGAACTGTGTCGTACACCTTCCGTGCGGATTTTTCACCCAGACAGTCTCTCCTACCGTATAAGGATTGGCAACTGTGTTGTCATGCACCAAAGCTGCGTTGATACCCTTAATGTGGACCCTGTAAGTGTAGATTGCATTCGCCGGTGCAGTTGAAGTTGTTTTATTGTCCTTTGGGGTAACATTGTGCCAATATAAAGCTTCCAAAACTGAAGACCGTGTTCTTGTCACGATGCGCTTTATTGTACAATGGGATCTGTCAACTATCCCATTCCCCGATGGTACATGGGCACAGCGAAATCGTATTTGTACATTCCACGTCTTTGCAAACACGGCAAACCTCTCTCCACAAAACGCTGCGCCATTATCCGTAAGCAGCTCAACCGGCAGCCCTCTTTCACAAAACACTACTTCCAGCTCCTTGATGATGCTAGCAGAGTCTTGGCGGTGCAAGGGCTTCCAAATGGCAAAACAACTGGGGCCGCAGTCTATCAGTGTCAGGTATATTTGATGTCTGAAATGGGTTACATCCATCGCAACCCTGTGCCAGGGGCCGGGTCGATTGACTGGCATTCCTTGCATCCCCTAACCACCGCTCGCACCTTAGCTTTTGTTACTCTTGGGTCGATCAAATTCACAAAATAGTGTTCTCTTCACACCAGGATGTCCGCTGGATTGATGAATGGCTCGTACTTGAGCAACATCTCGCTCTTCAGCCACAGCGCACAAAGGTTCTCTGGGTTCTGTTATTTTGCGCATTTCATTTAACCATCACTGCAGTACTCTAGTAAGTTGGTCGGCTCGATTGTTGCACGACTTGACAAGCTCTACATCAATGTCCAGCTCGTATTCTAAAGCCAACTCTTGGAGTGTGGCTAGCCGACGTCTGATTAGCATCTCGGAGGCTGCCTTGGTGCACACTCTCATCCGTCTGGACAGAGTGTCAGCTACCCAGCGATGCACACATGCTGAGTCTGTCCGTAAATGAATGGTTTTGGCCTTCCATTGTAATGCAAGGTTGACACCTCACAACACAGCATCGAGTTCAGCCAAGTTAATGTGCTTGTCTTCGTGCACCGGTCAGAGCCAGCTTGCGTCTTCTGCCACGGTGCCATTGCTCTCCACAACCACACTGGTGGCTAAGGAGCTTGCATCTACCCACACAGTTACATTTTGCTCACTGATGCACCAGTCACCTTTCATTGGATCGTCTTTGGCTAGTCTCTTTAAAATGTCGTCAATCATCTGGGCTAGAAAAGGGTCCTGCACGTCATCGTCCAATCCAGTGGTAACAGTGTTTGCCCTCCGCTTCACAATTGCCTTGGTGACATGTAACCTACAGCATACAGGAAAATGACCAGTCAACTTCCCGCACAGTGAGAAGACAATTCGGTGGGTAAGTTTATCGGGGACTACCAGAAGTTCACATCCACGATGTCATCGCAGTTTTCCTTGCTCCTCCCAGACATACAATCCCAACACGCGTGTGCCAATTCTTAGCCACTCTGGGGTCTTACTTGACAGACCAAACTGCTCCAAATGTTCCTTGACGTGGACCACAGAACACACACTCTCATTAACAAAAACGTTGTCAATATAAGAGGAGGAGGCTGCATTGACGGTCTCGTCCTGGCTCAAGACGGTATTAACAATGGCCCGCATGATTGACGGGGCAACATTGAGCCCAAATCCTAAGCGGGTTAGACAATACTTTTGTCCCTTAATCTCCACTGTTTGGAATGGCCAAAGGGACTTGTCAATGTGTACCTGCAGATAGGCCCGGCGTAGGTCCAGCACTGCAGCATTTGGTCTTTGCTGACGCCATTCCCGTAATTTTTGCGAACAAACATCTGCGTTGGCCGCGTATGCGTCAGCGTACTAATTGAGTTCCCGATAGTACATAATGGGCCGAACCTTCTGTTTGTTTTCCTGCAGAATGGCAATGAGGGGGATTAAACCCTTTGGGGGTCCGAGTTCCTCCTCCGAGTAAGGAAGCAGCCAGCCGTTATCTATCCAAATCTGGAGTTCCCGATCATACTCCTCCCGAATTTGTGCGGGAGCTGGATATTCTGCCAGTCTATTTCTTAATGTACCCGGAGGTTGGTTGCCAGCCCATTTCCAAGATGTGGTCCACCTCCGAGTGGTCTCATCAAATTCTACTTTAAAGTCAGGCTCAGTAATGGTGATGGCAGCAACGACTGGTTCGACACACTGCAGAAACTTCACCTCACCGGTGCTAGATATTCCACCCAACTGTTTGATGGTGTCTAGTCCGAGCAGGAAGTCAAATCCAAGCAGGTCTCCGTCCACACGACTAGGGCTTCCATAGTGATGGACGGCTTTGCACCAATGCTAACTTGTACCACTCTGATTCCGCAGCAGTCAAGTGCACCTCCATCTACTGTAAGCACGCGTGTTGATTTTCTTGTCCATGCATGACAGCATGACTTGCGGACTAGTGACTGTGTGCATCCTGTATCCACCAGAGCTATACGTGGTATTCCTTTGATACGAACTTTCACTACAGGCAATGCGCCATTTACAAGGGTTATGGGGAGGAGATTGGCGCTGAATTCTCGCCCCCTTGCCCGTTTCCCGGACAACACCAAGCAATGTGCCCTTGCCGATGACATCGATAGCAAGTGATGGTCCGTCAGTGCTTGGTACCAGCACCTTTAGATGGTTCATGACTCAGGAGACAATCGCTCGCCCTATGATTGGGTCCATCACATTTATAGCACCTCGTGTGCACATCTGTTTCCTTCAACTGTGCAGCCACTGCGGCCTGCTCCGTAGGACCAGTACACTTCTTCAAAATAGCGTGAGCTCGTGCCAACACATGTGACAAATCCAGGTCTTCCATCTGGGATGACGCTCTTAAAAGCTCCTCTGCATGCTCAGGCAATCCAGCAACGAATGTACACTGCAAACACTTTTCTGATAAGCCACCAAACAGAACCGTGAGTCTGCGCAGTTCTGCCAAAAAGACGTCAACCGTCTCCCCGGGCTGAAGGCGACGTGCTGCAAACTGCTTCCACGCTGAGAAGGGATCTAAGGCGAAAGCTGTGTATAAGGCTTTCTAAACGCATTTGAAGTCTGCGCGCCTCTCCTCACTCAATTGCTTGTACACAGCATATCCACCACCTGCCAAACGCATCGGGATAACACACTCAATTCACTTCACACCGCTCAATTGACATATTAGTTCCGCCTTCTCCAACCTACTACTACTACCAACTGTCCAGAATCGCTTCTGTCGAACAGTGGTATCAGTTTTGGGTTGAAGGCCATAGCGCCGAAATAGCTTGTGCGAGAAAATGGGAGGGGGAAAAAAAACAACTTCTTGCGACACAAAAACGAATGTGACACAAAAACAAATGCCTTCTTGCGAACGAACACTTTACGACAACAAACGAGCAAAACGGCACCCAAGACTGCTGCCGATGGACAACCGACCGCAATGGCTTGTGTCGCCAAAGAAAAGACGCCAAACGACTCGTGCGTCTTCTTGTAGTCCTCGGTCGAGTCCATTATGGTACTCCAATGTGTGCCCGGCGACAACACACACACGCAGTTCTAGGATGTTTCCTCGCATGCTCGTTACAGTCTTTAAAGAATTTTCTTAATGAAAAATTCACCAGAAAACTGCAAAAATATTGAGAGCAGTACATAGATAAAGAAAGATGAAAACTTCTGAAAAGATAGAATTATGAAGTGATCTGAAAGATGATAAAACAGTCATTTTTTTTTTTTTTTTTTTTTTAAAGTCTTATTTTCATTTTATAAACAAGTCAAGTTTTTATGTTACCCAAGGCAAACATAAAAAGGTAATAATAAAAAATAGCAGGGAAATTTCTTTGTTAGAAAAAAATTCTAACTTTTACTGTAGATACAAATAAAATGAACCAGTCACATAGTAAAGAGAAAAATAATTGAATAAAACATGTCCCTTTTTCCCATTATAACATCATTACATTACATACTTTTATTTGATTCTGATAAGCTCTTATCAGTATGTATGCACACTCAAATGTTCATAAAGGTAGAAAAAAGGGGAGAAAATAGAAGTAGTATGTTTAATGTACCTTTACCATTCAATTGCACTTAAAATCTTGCCTACACTGGGTAAACTAATGAATTCTCTAAATATATTTTTTCCTCTTTACAATAGCAGTGAGCATTCAACACTTAATCGTGATTGAACAATAAAGGCCCAAGAAATACTTTTGTCACAATGGGTTAAGATAGCATTACATTTTGAGAAGTGTCGTAGCTGACAGCTGATACAAGTCAATATCTGATCAATATCAATTGGGTTGCTGTGGAGAAGAGGTATGATGTAATGATCCACAGCTAAAAAAAAAAAAAAATCATTGCACCAGAGCAACTGAAAGATGTATTTCACAAAAAAATGTATACATTTTCTTAGATGAAACAATGCAATGCAGGCCTTGTGATGCTGGACAATATTTTTGCTGATACCAGGATGAAGTAGCACCATCCACTTACCCTCTAGTCTCATGAACTACTATGAATGTTAACACCTCCGAGTGGTTAACTTTGTAACATACAATTTATTTCTTTGTCTTTTTGTGTTTTAAAACTTTGTGAGATAGCCAAATGCATTTTCTGCTTGTGCTAAAAAGATGAGAATTATTACATTGGACATGGAGGAACTTAAAATAATTAAAAATCCTGCATTACTAAATTTTGCATTTTGTTACTGAAAACTTTTGGTTCTGCTTTAAAAAAAAAAAAAAAAAAAAAACTGGGCTAACTTTTGCAAAGAAAATCAATTCAGAATTCAGTGATGCTAAGCTTTCAAATATAGCCTAATTCCTGAATTGTACCTGAACATACTGTCAACACTATGTCAGAAAGTCAATTATTTGAAAAATGTTTTCATTCTTAAGATAGTTTTATCTTAATTGTTAGATGTATTTTAAAATGTGATTGTTTTAAAGTCAGTCGCAAAAAAGAAATTTTTAAATAAAATTAGAATTCTTTTCAAATTTGAACTGCTTTAAATTAGATTAACAAATATAATAATTGGAAAATTTGAAAACTACTAAGAATTTTCCTTTTTATTTTTCAGAAATCCATATTTTAAAAAGAACCCTGATAAAATATAAATCATGTTACTTGAGCAATAAAGAATTGAAAATGAATTGTAATGGGAGCAATTTTTAAAATAAAGTTAATATGAACTACTAATACAAAAATCAAAATTTAGTATGATGAAGCTTTTCAAATGTACCAATCCTATTCTTATCTCTGACACTGGCATAGTTATATGAGTCAGGCTTAATAATAATAATAATTATGCTTAGAATGGTTTACAACTGTAACAAATGAGTAACAATTTCTGATTTAATTACAAAGGTTATTCTTTATATGTGCTTAGTAGAGCAAAAAAAAAGGAAGGTAAATGTATAAAAGTTGAGCAATAATTTTGAAATGTAATTAAGGCATTATTATATAATAATTAAATTAAACAAAACTGTTTCAGAAGTGAATTAGTTACAGAACACCCAGATATCAACTTATTTAGCTTGTCCACTTCTGATGGAGTAATCATTGACTAAAAAAAAAATGAAATCATCTCTTCAGGCCTGATCTGCTTTCAGACACCCTATACTTTGATTATTACTCAGATGGTAGTTACAAAACAGCCTACTCATCTTCTAAAAATAATGATAGTAATCACATAAGAGGTGGCTATCTCTGCTAAAAAAAATCTCTTGGTTACTATAAAGTAAATAAGAGAGATAGCTAAACATTTATAGATCCCAAGCCAAAGAAGTTACATTATCTCTGCAAAAAAACAAATCAGCTGTACAAATGCATCTTGCAGTGCATTCTGTAATAAGAAAACACCTGCTTAAAATCTGTGCATAAGTCATTTAAGTTTACTCAGATAAACGAGTCCAGACCATCATTCAATTCTGTTTTTATTGCCTTACCATTTGGTATTCAATGCATTGTTGGCAGCATTGGAGTTTCTGTTGAATATCTTATGTCATAATCTCTGCTTTATTAACATGGTAAAATATTTTAGTTTCTTCACACCATTTTCAAATTATAAAGCAATTCACAATCTGGATTGCAGCCAGAAATTCTTTTTTGTGTTAATATTCTCATACCAAGCTTGTCTTATTTACAAATGAGATATTCTGTAAATCCAAATTTTGATCAGATCATTGTTAATTTTTCACAATATAAACTCTTTCAGTTTACTAAAATATCTACAAGGATTTACATCTCAACCACCCCACCCCCAAAATTAGTGCATCTCTAAATTAATCAATGTTAGATAAAAATGCATTCTAAAATATATATATCACACATATAGTGCTGATGTTAGTAAATCAGTGCCCGATGTAATAAAACAGATCTATCAAATATATATTAATAAATATACATATTATCCCTTACCCATAGCATGACTCATTGTTACATGCACAATGCAAAGGTGCTGACTGTAGACTGACCATTATATAATTTAAATTTTAATAAAAATATTTCATTACTGCAATGTCAGTGCAGTCATATATTATATGGAGATTACATTTTTTTTATTCTAAAATATTTATTTAGTGTTTAAAATAAAATGTGTGTGTGTTTATATACATATATATATATATAATATATATAAAAACTTCAGAGTTGTGAATATTAATTTTTTGTATTAAGCATGAAGGGAGATTACTGTTTTTTTGTTTGTTTTTTTTTTTAAAATGAACCATAATTTACATTAAAAATTAATCTGAATCAATGTATTCTTGTCCAGGTATTTATTTTTATGTATACATGTAACCATCAATTCAATTCTTTTGTTTAATAAGCTAGGATTAATTTTTCAACAACACATAAATTACAGCTATTGCCTTTCCCATTGTAAGAACTGGCTTTAGCTACAATATCTCAAATAATAATGGGTGTATTACCACCATTCTTTAATTGCCAAAAATATTTTGAGAGAGTAGTGCTGTTTATGCATTTTATATTGCCTCAAGTCATTTGAGTCATGCTACCAGTGAGGGATAATACACACACACACAGGGTGTCCCTAAAGTTGGGACAAATAAGCATAAATGCATTTTATTGAATTGGAATATTAACAAATAGCATCTTCAATATACACTTTGCAAGATTCATGTGAACTCGATGTAATAACTCCACATTACTATCAATTTTAGCACATTCACTATTTATGTGTTCAATCAAGTGTGTTGCATCTGTGATTTTCATTTCCTTTAGCATACACAAGAAAAAGAAGTCAATTCTTTCTTTTGACAAAACCATGTTTAATCTGTGGAGGTTAAAAATTATAAATAATGAGATTTCCTATTTAGGGACACCTTATATAGTAATTTTTTAAAAGAATTTCTTATTACTATAAGCATTATTTTTAATGGGTACATGTGTTTGGGTTGCTATCCCTGTTTTCTTCTTGTTGTTTTTTATTAAACAGGAAAATTAATAACAAGCAGCCTATATTGATAAGTCCTACTGCAGAAAGATTGTGTCTACAATGGGAATTGAACCTGCATCCCTTTTTTCCATCAGAGGATATTATTTTTTTTTAGTTGATTTTTTTCAATTTAGGATGGTGGTTATGAATTTTCACTGTTTAAGATAAACAAAAACAGGGATAGCAACTCAGCCATGTGTACAGAATAAAAATAACTTTTATAGTAATAAGAAATAATGTCAGATAAAAATCTTTTCAAAAATTACTGCTGTTTAAATTTCAGGTACAAAACATGCTAGAAGATATAGATTTGTAGAAATCCCAATGAGAAAATCATGCTTATTTATAATAGAAATATTAATTATGGATTAAAATAAATGATTAGAAATATGGTGTTATCTTCATTTATTTTTATGTAATATATATATAGAGAGAGAGGCAGCATATCTTCATTCAAACATGTTTTATTGAATAATATAGATATATTGTGCCTATTTATTTTTATACTAATCATTTCTAGTTGTCTAATCAGCTTCTTGATAAGATAAAATTCATCAAAGAAGAACCTTAGAAAAGGTCGAAAATACTTGGTATAAAAACTATGGTATGTTCCTTAACGAATTTCATCTTAACATCAAGAAACTGATTAGACAACTGGAAAGAGTTTGTCTTGGTTTGTAAGCCTCAAATATTCAGCTGATCTGGCTCACTTCCCAAAATGTTTGACTAGCACCTACTCTACACAATAATTCTTTGATATATATATATATACACACACACACACACACCAGGTATAACAGCAAAATTCTCCAAATCATATAACAGCAAAATTCTCCAATTGTTAGATTATGCTCAGAACCATTGTATCTTAGAAATGATTAAAGATATCTTACCAGAATTCTCCAAGGTTTTTATAATACAATTGGACTCTACTCTGAACATTATAGATGTATAATTGCTATCAAGCTTAACATAAAAATCATAATGAAATCAATCATAAATGAAAATGATATGTTCATTAATTAATCATAGCTAAGAATGAAAGCTCATGAAAGATTGAAATAAAGTTCAAATATATTCCAGGATCATTTTCCAACTTATTCAAGATGATCTTCACCCTCTCTAACCTAACTTTCTGTCCTGCACTAACAAGGTCCCTGACAGGTTTCATGTACGATTTCATTTTCTCTGCTCTTTGGACTGCCATAGCTGAAACTCTTCTCTCTCTCTCTCTCATATGTCAAGCATCTTATGGATTGAGTTGGATCTTTTCTAATTGATCTCTTTAGCTCTAAGTTGAAATGATGATCTTGTTGTAACCTCCAGATCTAATTTTGCTCTCTGTTGTTCCCTTTTTTTAAAAAACTTATTCACCATTCTCTTGATGATTCTTAAATAGACATTGAAGATAGCAGCCAAAGTATGAATGTTGGTACCATTACTGAAGGCCTGAATGATTATTTTCCTCTCACCATTGCTCATTTGGGAAGACAGTGGGGCTGACACAAAATGATTTTATCCTGTTCTCTTTCTAGCTGAATAACTGAAAGGATTTTCCAGTGATTCTTACGATAAATGGTATCAAGATGGCTAAACATGTTATTTGAAAAACTGGGGAAAAGAAACTCAATTAGTTCAGTGATTTTTTTTTTTTTTTTTTTTTTTTTTTTTTTTTTTTAGATATTAAACATATTTTGGGATGAACAATTATGCTGTTATGCCTGGTATATAACTTTTTTGGCTGTAATATCTTTTTTGCTTTAGTTATCTCCCTTGCAATGGCAATGCCAGATGGCATGTCTTTTTTGTGACAATAGTATACTGTTTCAAGTTATTCAAAGCCAAAAGGTTATAAAAAAAAAATAGCAGAAGACTGTAATTAGGAAAAAAATATATTCAAAATGGTATAATTTTTTTTTTTTTTTTTTTGCACAAGTCAACTTGTAATCTATTTTATAATAAAAAATGTTACTTTATATATTTATCAGCCTGATTTCTCATGCTTGGTGATGAGATATTCCATTATTATGATGTCATTACTTGATGCCAATATGTGACCTTCATGTACCATAATGGAATACCTCATTAGTAAGTAGGGGAAATCAGGCTGCTAATACATTGCTTTTTATTTCTCTTGTTGATTGAATGTTATCTTTATATATTTTTACTTTTAATTCTTTAAAAATTTGAATTCCCTCTTCTATATGACAGTTAATTGCATTAATAAAAATCATTGATTACTCATATAGAAAATATATCTAATATAAGTGCAAAAGTACTTAGATTACTTTCATTTTTTTTTTTTTTTTGACAGGTAAACTAGTGTATTATAATAATAATAATGTACTGGGTATAATTAATGCTGCAATTACCAAATGCAACCAATTCCAAGATTATTGCATTTCACAATTAATCATCTTAAAAAGGCTTGTCTCATTTCATTATTCTTTGTTATATTGACATTTTACTTGACCTGTCGGTATCCTCTTTTTAACTTGAATAAAAAATAATGCTGAGATAAGTGTAAGATGCAATTAGTCACTTCCCCACCATACAACAATGCTTTTAAATGGGAATTCTTGTATTTTTTGTTGTTTTTTTAAATCTTCCCAACACACATCACAAACTGCAAGCACAAATCAAACTTGCCTGTTCTTCCATGTAATTATGTATCTATTGACCTGAAATCCACCCACACAAAAATAGTTTTAATTTTTCTTCTAAAGTGAGTGTAAAGATTTCACCTCTATCATCCATTAGGGAGCTCAAGTGCATAACAATTCACTGTCCGGTTTGAGGTCATCTGTGTTGAAAGATTTGTTTGTTTGGAATGAGGCAGTTCTTGGCTTGAACAGACTTAAAAGAAAGTGGCCAACAACACAAGATCTGAGGTAAACCAAATGCAAAGGTGTATTGTTTTTAACTTGAATTACTTGGTAATCTGATGCAGTTAGTATAAATAAAATATGGTGTTGCCTGTATTTTTAATCCTCAAAAAAAAATACAGTTTGCATAATCATAAACTTTTCTTTCATATAACCCATCAGTTGCTAACCTTTTCACTAGGGCTATTGTATATTTTACACATCTTTCAAGGCAAAAGAAAAAAAAATCAATTTTCTGAATGAGTTTTTTTTTGGTGGGGGGTAGGAATGACAAACTTTCTGAACAAGATGGAAATGGAAAATTACAGAGGATATTTCTACACTGAGAAATGATTTATGATAGGGATGCTGAAAAATTCTTGGTTCAAAACCATTTCCCAAAACGTGACAAATAACCAAACATAAGATTTTTTTTTTTTTTTTGTTCCTTCTTGGTCAGTCTGAAAACTATTCAGCACCCACTTTGTATAAGGAGCAAATCCTCTGACATAATCAATTATTTAACTGTAAGAAATGTAGCCATCAATTTTTAACCTTGTAGAATTAAAATTTCTATTTATGTCACGTTTTGCTTACCTTTACTCTCCTTCTTTGTATTTATAAATAAAGGTGGGGTATAAAAAGTCATAACCCCTAAAATTAAGCAAAGTTTTACAGCATTATATGTAAATAACAGGAAATACAAAATTGGTTTTAAAAAAATAATGAAATCATGAGCCAAAATAGTTTCTCAGGTATAGCTTCCCCCAAAGCCTTAATAAGATTTTTTGTTCATCTCTTTGTTGTTCAGTTGATTTGTTTGCCTGCAACCAAATTTCCCTGGAATTGGTTCATTAGTTTTCTTAGACTACTTTATATGAAGTTTGGTGGCCCTAAATGGCAGAGCCTGATTATAGAAAATTCTGGGTTTGCCTTAATTTGAGTATAAGAATTAATAGTTCCATCTTTAATTTTTATTGCTTGGAAATGGTTTAAAATGATAAGAACTGGGCACAGAAATGTTCAGTGTACATGTGAAGAGTAAGCGTTCTCAAAGCAAATTTGTGGTTTTCACAACACAAAGAAAGAAAATCACTTGTAACTCACGAACGCCATAGCCAAAAAACTGCCCGAATTTTCCTATTATTTATTGTCGTGAAAAATACAACAAATGTGGCACAAGGCCGAAAAGGGGGCTGGGGAAAAGGACGGATATCACTTGTCTTAAAATAAAACTTAGCTAGCCACAACCACTGACCCTATCATACTAAACAATATTCCTATCACCAAAACAACACATTTATCCATACCTTTCTTACTACATCCACCAAAATGCCTCTTTGACTCAATGAAAATCCTAAATACACCCCTTATGTACAAATATTGTCTGTGGGGGAGGGGGGCATAAAACAACAACGTTTAAAAAAATCCCCAATGAGTATATACAATATGTCGAAATATATTTACAAGAAACTAAACAAAATTAGTGTTAGTATTAAAACCCCCCACAAACTTTGAATGTGGCAGAAATATCAGTTAACCGGACGAAATCGATGCGGGACTATGAAAATAAGGACACATTCAATCCGTCAGGCACTCACACAAGCACTCACTCATTCATACACAAATACGAAAGCACACACACGAAACGAAAGGCGCCCCACATCCACCAGAGAACTGACATCACTGACCACCTAAACGAGGGAGGGGACAGGGAGTTAAACTAAAGGAAGAAAAGTGGGGACAGAAATAAAAGGGGACCAATGAGCAAACACACCCTAGCTAAGTTTATCAGAACAGGAAAGAAAAACTAAACGAAAAAATACAAATTCCTACTCTAACCTAATTTCGGGATGGGTTGCCCATGTTCAACCCAGTAAAACAATATCCTGATGCCTAACCGACATCAAAATGCCACTCCAAGTCAGCCCCTTTTACACGGCGCAAATGCGCAAGATTCACCCAGCTTTTGCTGAATTCTGATGAGGTGAGCCGCCGCCTTTCCGTCCTAATCTTGACTTTAAGCTGATGCTTAAAGTACAAGATCAGTTGGGAAGAGGTGAACCTCTCGCCCTCATAGAATCCCTTCTGACGCGTCGTCCAAACCACGACTCTCATAACCCCTAGTAAGCAACAGAACACATAGTGTTCAGCCTTCGTCAATTGCGGCACCACATTGCTACAAACAGAGCTAGCTTCAAGGACAAAAAACTTTCCCTGCAGCATGCGAACCATGAGGCCTTCAACAAACTTGCACAACGGCACTACCGCCTTGCACCGAAAAAAGGCGTGACCAATGGTCTCGACTTCCCCACTACAGCGACGACATTTGGATATTTCTCCAAGCCTGCTGAACAGTCTCTTGCCGACCCAGAGGGCTTCACGAATCACCAGCCAGGTGAGTGATGGCTCATCGTTATTGAGGCATTTCAACCCAGGCGCCCAAGGCCATATCGAGCGAGCCTCCTGCTTCGTAAGACCGAGCTCGCCGATTAGATCATCTTGTGCGCCCCCCCCCAACTAATACTTGATACAATGCCTTACGAGACGCCTGGGCGTTGGAGAGGCCATCCGTAGCCCGCAAGAGGAGCTTCAGAGCGCGACGACATTCACGATAGAAGGAGCACTCGGCTCGTGGTGTACGGCCGGCCTCTTCTTCGCACGAGTGCACACTTCTCAGGGACGGGAAATGTTTCTGGACGTCTTCTTTCCAAAAGGCACCCTCCTCATCCGACCCGCGACACATTCGGTCTAGAAAGGTGATGCGAAGCATATATTGACGAATCTCAATGCTAGGCATACCCAGACCGCCCTCCGAGGGATGAAGGCAACAGATCTCGCGACATACCATATGGGCCTTGCCTCTCCACAAGAAAGAGAACAAGGTCTTGACTAATGACATTAGTCGGGCATAGCACAGAGAGTCGGTACAGGAGAATTGGATATATGTGTGAAACACATACTTCCGCCTTTCCCTTCAGAGAAAGGCTCCTCCGAGACCACAGATTAACCGCGACCTCGGCCTTCCCTTGTACCTCCGACCAATTCATTTCCAACTGAAGATCAGGACCGAACCAGACGCCGAGAATCTTGATCGGCCCATCCGTCCAGAGGAAAGGTCCGGGAAGAGAAACACCCCTCCACGCACACAACCGCAAGCCAACAGACTTATCGCGGTTGATCTTGGCCCCTGTCACCATCTCATACCCACTGATCTCCTTGCTGACATCGTTATTCTCGGCTCTGCTCGACACAAGAACCGAAACGTCGTCAGCATAGGCTGAATACCTGGCCGAGGTGGAAGCACCAGGCAGCGAAATTCCGCGTAGGACCGGATTCGCCTTTAACTTGCGAAGGAATGGTTCCAACGCAAGAACGTAAAGCATAGGCGAGAGCGGACAACCTTGACGAATGGAGCGAGACAATACGAAAGGCTTTGATCTTACCCCATTCACTTCCACCAGCGCACCGGGGTCGCATACAAAGAGTCGGATCCAGGAGCGAAAGTCGGCTCGAAACCGGCCGCCGAAAGGACAGCCTCCAGAAATCGATGGTCAACCCTATCGAAGGCCTTTGGACTGATCCAAATTGATCAGCGCGGCTTCACTGTCGACTTGTTCTAAGATCAAGCGTACCATGTGAAGGTTATCCTGAATAGTCCTGTCCTTCACAGCACAAGTCTGTTCGGGGCCAATCAGACGAGACAGGACAAGCTGCAGACCGTTGGCTAAGATCTTCGCCAAAATCTTTAAGTCCGTATTTAACATCGTTAAAGGGCGAAAGTTCCCTAACCCATCCCCACCGTTCTTGTCCTTACGCAGCAACTTGATCACACCCCTGGTGAAGCGTTGAGGTAAAGACCCCTGCTTCATTGTAGTGAACGAGATAATCAAGTACCCCGGAAAAAAGTTCGTGTTTTGTGTGCGATCTGCCGGGGAGGGATTGCCAAAAAGTCGGTGCCCTTGCTGACTTTGGGCTCGAATGTAAAAACCCAGAACGACTGGAGGATGGTGCTCGGGTGATCGGCTTGCAGGTCTGGGGGGAGCACAACATGCTTTACTGGAAACACGGAAGCGAGCTCCCGGACATTCCCAAACACATGACCCGACGCAGCGTGTTTTCGTTATGTGGAAAGCTGGTGGGACATTTTCCCGTGGGCGGGTGGATCCGCATTGCAACGGCTTTTATCGGCAGAACCTATTTTTTCCATTCGTCGACAGCCGGGATAGGATGCTCCGTAATTTGCATATTAATATCCTCTTATAGCGACTCTTGCGACGGACTTGTTTCTTTTTTTGTTCTTTACTCAGCTGCCTATACACAGCAAGGGCACCGCCATTCAATCGCAGAGGAAGAATCCGATCAATCTTCGTGATCTCGCATAATTCGCAGACCAGTTCCACCTTTTCGATCCATTCAACCACAGACTGTCCACTAGTATCACCACTGAATTCGGGGATCAGTCTGTGGTTGAATAGCTATTTCGGCGTTTACTTTGTCTCTCGCAAGATGGCGGAAAGACCGTTCGATATAAAACTGATCCCAAATTACGGAGCATCCTATCCCGGCTGTCGACGAATGGAAAAAATAGGTTCTGCCGATAAAAGCAGTTGGTGTTGTCGACTCGAGAGGAAAAAAATTCGGGCAGTTTTGGCTACGGCGTTCGTGAGTTATTTTCCTGACGTGTTACAAGTGATTTTCTTTCGTTGTGTTGTGAAAGCCACAAATTTGCTTTGAGAACGCTTACACTTCATTCATCCAGTGGTTGAAAATCAGTTCCAGCAAAGGAACAAAAACGGGCGACAGCCTCAAGTACAATTCGTAGGGCAGACCATCTAGTCCCGGAGACTTATCCAGGCCAACCTGCTTCAGCGCTTCCCAGATTTCCGACTCTGTTATGGGACCCTCGCACCTAGCCGCTTCAGCTGCCTCAAGGCAGGGAAAGTCAGCTAAATAGGCGTCGAACTGAGCAGAGCTCAGACCGTGCTCCCTGGTGAAAAGATCCTGAAAGTAATCCCGAAAGGCCTCGCATATGCCCGCGTTTGTAGTCACGGTCCGCTTATCCGGCAATGTGACGCCCGCTATATGTCGCCTAGACGCGTTCCTATTCTCCTCTGCGCGCCATGTTCGTCGCCTCAGAAGACATTCTTTTTAGCCTAGCCCTAACTACCAGAGCTTGATCCTTCTTGATAAGCAAGGAGGACAACTCTGTCTTAGCTAAAACTATGTCCCCACTAACACGGGATTTCACGGCCCGATCAACTTTTTCTTCTAAAGCCGTTTGCGCCGCTAATCTATCTAGATTGAGTCGACGACTAAAATCGGCAGCAAACGTTCGAATTTTGGATTTTAATTTGCCCCACCAGGCGTTTCCCACAACCGCCCCCGTCAATTCCCTCTGAATGATTAGTAGCAGCTGGTCCCGGAAACCCTGCTCACCAAATAGTGATCAGTTAAATTTCCAGTAACCAGGGTTCTATCCCTAGGTTTATCTACGGGACCCGGACAAGCCTATGATCCGTATAAACTATATAATGGAAGCTTGGACACCCTAGGAGCCCTACATCGACTCTCTTAACTAGGACTCGGTCCAGGTAGCTCGCAAGCGTCCCAGGAGCCGAGTTGCCACTTTAGTCCAAGTCCATACTACCTCCCGAGGGTGTTCATTCCGGTACTTATCGACAAGATCAAACTCGATAAAGCCCCGAAATGGTTTCACGTCCGGGTTGTTAGTACCTTGTTTTTGCCCTATACGATCTATATCGTGGTCAAGGACGGTATTCCAATCCCCCGCTAAAACTACCCGACGAGATGTCGTCAAGTACGGCGCGATCTGCCGAAACAAAGCAGGCCGCTCGGCATGGATATTGGGCGCATAAACCCCAATGAGACGTAGAGCCTTATCCTTTATGGTAACATCCAGCACGCAAAGCCTGCCCGCCGGATCCGCGAAGACAAGGGTACATGCAGCCTTCAAAGACCTGCTCACTAGCCAAGAGACACCCCTCGAACGACCATCAAAACATGCTGAATAAAGGGCGAACCCCCTAGACAGAATGTACTCACGGTCATGAGAAGAAAACCGGGTCTCTTGCACACAACACACATCCACCCCGAGGCGCTGAAGGTCACGAGAGAGCTTTGCCCTGCGAGACTCGGACCTCAGGCCCTGGACATTTACACTGGCTAACCAGAGAGCCATAGTGAAGACCGATTAGGGTTGAACTACTGGTTTGAACATGGACGGGGTAAGGATACCGACCGCCTCTCCCATAGACCCATGGCCCATCTCAGTCTTGATGGTGCCGTCTTGGGAGATCCCGCCGATATCCCAGGGGAAGGTCAATTTAAGTGCTCTATATAGGGAGGGGTGAACTATAACTGGGACCCTCCCTGCACAAAATTGTTTAAAATTTTTAAGCTGCTCATTTTGGGTGATTGCGATTGGCAATGTCATTTTACAAGAATTGATGGCCTCCTCAAGCATAGCCCAAATCTGATTAGCTCCGGTTCCCGTTCTGATCACCGTGAGCACTCTTTGGGCCAGCGAAAAATTTTGGGGCACTTCAATGTCCTGGTCTGCAAACTGCCTTATTGATAGCAAATACTTTGTCTTTAATGCGGTTTCCGTAGTCCCTGGCTCTCTCGGCCTGGGCAGGAGAAATACGACAGACATTTTCTCCTGTATTATAAAAAGGCAATTGTGTCTTCTTTTTTTTTTTTTTTTTTTTTTTTTTTTTTTTTTTTTTTTCCCTTCTTTTGAGGGGCTTTTCTGTCGCTTGGAAGCAGGAGGTGGCATTTTAGCCGGGGAATGACTGGGAGTATGTAGAGGTGTGCTAGCGGGTTTTTGTTTAACAGGGGAAGGGGTGGGTGTGTTAAGGGGTGTGTAAAAAGATCTATGTCTGTAAGGGCTAGGATCTCGACTGAGGGGACGCGAATTGGAAGGAGTTATCTGGGGAGAGGGACGTTTTTTAGGAGAGGGGATGGACCGGGTAGAAGACGCGGAAGGAGTTGGATTTTGGAATTGCTGATTATCTAATTTCTTTTTTTAGCTCCTTAATTTTTTTCAGTTTTCTCAAATCCTGGGTCGTACTTCTGTTGCTTTTCCTTGAAAGATAGTTTAGAGACCGGGGTATCGCCCTTAATGTTGCCAGAGTGAGTGGGGCTGTTAGTGCCTTTCGTCCTTGGGGCTTCAGGGGACTGAGGACCCGCTGTCTGGCGCTTCCCTCTGGCCTTACCAGCAACTAGCCATTCCCTTCCCCTTCTCCGCAACTGCACTAGCAGTGGGCGAAGGCTCTTTGGAGAATGTGGTCTTTTGACCAACCGGAGGATTTTCCCTACCGGTCCCAGAAGCTGGCATGCACATTACAGGCGAGGCAGTAGGTAAAGACTCGGTCAGAGGGGGATTCTGGTCAACGGGAGATGGAATTCCAGAGGCCTTCTTCTCTGGGCAGGAAGAGGAAAGGTGACCAGTCTTTCCACACTTCCAGCATACCGGTTTCCGGCCGGTCACAATGACCGGCAATTTCAATTTCCCTACTACCAGACAGTTGGGGATGGAGAAGGCTTTTTGATCTAAACGAATGTCGAAACTCCACCCCCCGCTCAGGCTATCGCAAGATGCGGCCAGTATTTCACCGAACTGTGAAGGTAGGCTGCGAGATGTTCCCCTAGAACCTGAGGAGGGACCTAGTATATTGAAACCCTGGTCCTTCTTTGGCCTAAGTATTCGGTCCGCAGGATCAGATCTTTTGTGATCAAGTCCCTGCTCGACGCTGCCACGCAATCTTCCGGCGTGGGTAACAATACGTCCCACATGAAAAAGCCGGCTCCTTTCACAACTCTGAGGGGCTTGAACCCCAAGGACTCCAGTGATTTTATCACTGTCTTTTGTCGAGCGACAAATTCTGCGCGTACACTTGTCCACGACAAAAACTGACACTATTCGTGTTTCAATTTTTCTTAGTTCCTGGGCGTCTTCTAAGAGTCCGCCTTCTATGACAAGGTGAGTGTAGCTCTTAGCTCGCTCCAAGAAATCCGCTACATTGATAATACAACTCGGGGGGGACTTCCAACAAGAGGGCAATTCCCCGGCCCCAGTCTTCTCTTCTCTTGGTTTTCGAGTCAAATTGGGTTTTATGGCTATTATTGGCCTCCGTACTTTTTTCATTTTTCTTATTGCCATTGCAGGCCTCCATACTTGAAGAAAGTAAATCTTTTTTACCAGCGATGTCATCCTTGCTAGAGGAAATTTGATCTAAGGCTGGGTATTCATTGATATTGTCTTTATCTGGTGGGTCTTTCTTTGGGGGGTTAAATAAGTGTAAGTGTTTTCTTATAGACTTTCTGTAGTCTGCTAAGCTGTGTTTCTTTTTTATAGCTAAAAAGGAAGGAGCTTTTTTTTCCTTCTTTTCCATATTTTTGTATTAACAGGGAAGGGGAGGGAGAAAAGGGGTGGGAGAGAAAAAAAAAAGACTTAGACAAAAAGGAAAACAAAGAATATACGAAAATATGCAGAGCTAGTTACAATTTAGCAAGATGGACACCAAAAACAAACAAGCAAAAAATAAAAAACACGCACAATTATACAAAAAAGATTCGCCTAAAGGCGAAACAATAAAAAAGAAAAATACAAAAGAAAAACGAAAAACGGCTTAGATAAAAAGGAAAACAAAGAATATACGAAAATATGCAAAATATGCAGAGCTAGTTACAATTTAACAAGATGGACGACACCAAAACTAATAAACAATAGAAAATATATACAAAAACATTAGAACAAAATAAATGGACAAATATATGGACAAATGGACAGCAAATAAAGGTAAAAAAATTAATTAGACAAATATACAATACAAAATGGCAAAGAAAAACTTAAAAGGTATTAAAAAGGAAACAATAAAAGAATTATTAACGGTAAGTCAACGCAACAACGAAACACAGACAGGGGTTATGGAACAAACGAAAACGGAGATATAAATAAAAGAGAAATTAGAGAAAATGAAAAAAAAAAAAAAATGGAAATCTAGAATAAAAGGAATAAACAAAAATTAACGTAGATAAAAATATAAAAAAAAGAGGAGGGTGAAAAAAGGGAAAAGAATAAAAAATCAAAATCTTAACAAAAATGACGTTCAATATGCAATCGACAATATGAGGAACAGACGGGCGTCAGAATAACAGTCAAACAAAGGTCTAGCAAATAAAACTTGGACTGATAAAGATGCCCGAATTTTCCTTCCCCGAGTCGAAAACACCAACTGCTTTTATCGGCAGAACCTATTTTTTCCATTCGTCGACAGCTGGGATAGGATGCTCCGTAATTTGCATATTAATATACTCTTATAGCGACTCCTGCGACGGACTTGTTTCTTTTTCGTCACAGAATACACGCGATGTGCTGTCGCTTGGGTTGACGAGGTAAATCGCTATAAGAGTTTTGCTGACTACTTTTTGGTAATCCCTCCCCGGCAGATCGCACACAAAACACAAACTTTTTTCCGGGGTATTTGATTATCTCGTTCACTACAACATGGGTGTGGGCTAGACTGGAAATGGTTTAAAATCATGAGGACTGTGAGCATGGAAATACTCAGCATACATGGGGTGGGGAACAAGTCATGGGTAAATTCCTTCACATTGTTTCTTGAGCTTTTTCAGAATCACTTTCTTTTCAGAACAAAATGAATGAAGCGTTTCATGATATCTGGGGTCAACCCTTGAAAAATTTATGCACTGTAAGTGAGTGTGTTATTGCTATTGTTACATTTGGAAAGTTGTATAAAAGGAGTCCTCAAATTGAGTACCTGCACAGGTTCATGTTGGTTCTTAAAGAGTAATGGAAACAGTTTTGGAAGGACAATGGTTTTGTCTTTGAAAACCCTGAAGAACAAACTAGACAAGCTCCTTCAAAAATATGACAAGCAGGTTTATAAAGAAGAGTATTGGAAGAATCATGAGGAAATCGCTTGAAGAAAACCATGTGATGTCATGTAAACTTATAAAAGTGAAGTGGGTAAACAAGGATTTCAGGGCATCAAATATTATTATTATTATTAGAGTTGGTCGGTTTGGCAATTTATGTTTCGGTATCAGTTTTCAATTTGGTTTATCGGTTTTTAAATTTAGTATTTTTGCTTTCTAAGGAAGCCATTCATTGTCTTGTATAATGATAGCATTTCCAGTCGATATATCATTTCGCTTGAGATTGATAAATTTGCAACTTAGTCTGTTCAACTTGCAATTTCTCTTGCATTTCTGGTCCAATCTTAAAAGTATTCATATGGCTGGAAAGAAAATAAAATAATCTTTCTAAATATGTAATTTCTATGTGCTTTTATTCATTGAATTATTTTTTACAGCAAGTCAAAACAGTATTTTGCTTTGAACACCCGAAAATGCAAAATATGATTTATTTATTTTTTTGATATTTTTTTGATATTTTTTTTTTTTTCCAAAGTGACCAATCAGTATCAATATTCTCGAAATTATACACTCAATTAAAAGACACCTTAAATTACAACCAGGAAGATGTTCATTTCTCTAACAAACCTGAGGAAGCAAATTCCTTCAAAAATTATAAAGTAAGCAAAAGAAAAGAAAAAAAATACAGCAATTCTTTTCTGGTACGCCAGTCAACTAATATTTGGGTTTTGGAAATAAATTTCTTCTAAACAAGGAAAATCAATGAGTTATTTTTTCACCTAAATAAATTTATTTTTATCTAGCGAATACACCTAAAATTAAATATTAAAAATAATTAAAAGCTTTCGATTTCATTTTTATGAGTATATTTCCAAATCTGCGAGTATCACCAGTTCTTTTTTAGATACACATTTTAAAACTGAAATTAAAAACTATTTTACTCATTTTAATTTTAATATAATCTTACTTAAGTGTATTATTTGCTAGATCATAAAACCATAAAGATATTTGTAAAAATAAAATGAATTGATTTTCCTTGTTTAGATGAATTTTAGGCAGAACACCCACCGAACACTAGTGGCTAAAAAGAATAATTTTTACTTTGAGTTTTAAAAAAAATGACTTGTTTTGAAAATATACACATTTTAAAACTGAGATTAAATTAAAACTTACTTTTTTATTTTTATATTACTTTTAGGTATATTTGTGAGATATAAACATAATTTTATTTGTAGAAAACAATTTTTAAATTTTAATTAATGACTCGCATACACACATTTTAAAATTGAAATTAAGAACTATTTTAATTATTCTTAATATCTAATTTAGGTGCATTCCCTAGATAAAAAAAAAAAAAATCTTCATTCATTTTTCTTGTTTACAACTTTTATTCATGATTGGCATATTGGCTTACTAGAAAACAATTATTACCCTTCCTTACAAAAAACCCAACGTCATCAAATTTAACATTAAGACGAAACTGGCAACTATTTTTTTATTTTAGTTTTTTTTTTTAGTTTTTTTTTTTTTTTTTTTTTTCTATTTTCTTAACTTAATTTTACCGCAAAAAGTTCTTTTTTTCTTTTTTTTCTTTTTGAAAACTGAAACAGATTTCAGACATCATGTCGTATATTCTTTTTTTCTTCATTTCTTTTATAAACTAAACAAATAGATTTCATATCTATTTCCTAAAACTAGTCAATTTAATGTTTTTAACATATTTTATTCAAACTTTTTCTCTTACAATGGTATAAAGTGGTTAATTTTACATCTGAAAGTCTTTTTCAATAGTGTTTCTTTGGATCTGGTCACTCAAAAGTGATAGCACTTAAAACTGAGCAATTTCAGTTTTGTAAAAACTTTCAATACAGTTTCAAGTTGTGAAGATGAAACTGAAAAATGTCGGATTTTCGGTTAAACCACCAATCTCTAATTATTATCAAAAAACACTAAAATGCCAAATGAGACATTCACCAGATATTGAAGAACTTGTTACTCAACAAGACTGCATGTGAAGCTAAAGGAAGGGAAAGAATAGTTCAAAGTTTCCTTGATAAAAATTCTGTGGTGAGAAGGAAGGACCTTGCAGTTTAAATGATTCTACTATCAGTACACTACACAGATCATGTATAGAGTATTCATGATGGCTGATTGCATTTGTCAACCTATTTTTGTCTATTTTGTGACTAATAATTGCTTGGAAATTTGCTTTTTATACTTCTCTCTCTCTCTCTCTCTATATATATATATATATATATATATATATATATATATATATATTTGGGTTCACAGAGCTGTTGTACTTGCCATCCTTTTGTATGGCTCAGAGTCGTGGACTCCATACAGGTACCATATACGCCAGCTAGATGTTTTCCATAAAATCTGTCTGCGTGCAATCTGTGGAGTTAAGCTTCAAGATAGGACATCTAACATAGGCCTGTTTAACAGGTGTAATATTGGAGGAATCGAGACTTTTATCATACAGTCTCGGTTACGGTGGACTGGTCATGTCTTGAGAATGTCTGATGACAGGGTACCCAAGAGCCTAATGTACATCCAGTTAGATCAGGGCTACAGGAATGTAGGACGCCTATAGCTAAGATACAAAGACAAGCTGAAAAGCAATTTGTCAGCAGTCAATATACCACATAACACCCTTGAGTGCTTAGCTTTGAAGTGGGTAGAATGGAGATCAGCGTGTTTTAGTAGATTCAGCAATTTTCAATCTGCTTGTCTGAATCATCTTCAAGAAGCGAGAGCAAGATCTAAAAGGTCAGCCAATCTAACAGTGATCTCATCTCACAATCCTCACACTTGCTCCATATGTGGCCTCCTTTGTAAATCACTAGCAGGTCTTAAATGCCACTTCAGATTATCGCACAAACTTTCATAACTGGATCAATAAGCTATCAGATCCTCATACATCGAAACCGACAGGAGTCCATTATATATATATATATATATATATATATATATATATATAAAGGGTGCCCAAAAAAATGTAAACACACTTTAAATAATCAGTGTATATATATTTTGATTCACATTATGTTTTTTTTATCTCGGATGCTACCTGAATTTTACCATAAACAAAATAATTTTCATGCCTGAAGATGACTGAAGGTAGTCAAAAGTACTTGCATATTTAAGAAAGACCTTATACAGCTTATAATTTTAAAAAAAACAACGATCATAACATTCATCAAGTGATTGGTAGTAGTGCACCTCTAAAATGTTGTTAGCAAAGGGATTTTGCCATTTTATATCGTTAACTTCACTAATTTACATTTTGTATGAATGATTCATATCATATATATATTGCTATTTTTCTCTTTATTTTTGACAGCATTAGCCTCTGTGAGTAAAACTAAGAAATCTAACAATTTCATTGCTCTGGACTCAGTAGATTCTTCTAGTTACACATGCCATGCTGCCTCCAGATGTCTCAGTTATTTCCCTTTAACTCAACTCTTCCTGGTATTGAACTCACAACTCTTTGGGTCTAGTCACTGGATCTAACCAACATCTTTATCTACTGGGCCATGTGTTTTTGAGGACATCTGCGCATGAATTTTTGAGACTTGACCTAATGTCTCAGCAACCATTTTTTTTTACTAGAGCTTATATTGCAATTTTTGTTGTTATTCATTGCTTTTCTCTAGCACTCTTATTACTAGTTCCCATATTGTATTCATGTTTATGCTTGGTCAGCTCAGGAGATTTTTGTGGCCCAGTATATGTGCTGATTTCTTAAGTTTTTGTAATTTCCAGTAATGCTCTCTGTCTATTATTTCAATCTCATCCCACAGGGGTTGGTGCTCAAAATTTTCCTTCCATATTTGGTCAGCTAGGCCTGATTTTTCTATTTCCCCTTGTGTTACCACTTTACGATGTCCTTGCAGCCTTACCCTAAAGGGGTGGCCTGTTTTTACCATTATTATTTATCAAGATATGCCTACAAACATGTTTTCAGGATTTCAGCCTGATATCCCTAAATTGGGGTTTTTGGGCTCCAGGCACCCAAAATTTGGGATTTTTCTTAATCAAATTGATTTCTCTTAATTCTACTCCCTTATATGTTTGCAACAAGCACTTAATCACCATAAACAGATGAAGGGATCCCAAGTTATAGGTAAATGTCTGATTGACCCCCAATATGAACCCACTGTGTGACATTAGAATCAACACCACTAAGGCCAACCGTATGGCTGAAATACATAGATGACACCTTCATGCTCTGGTCAGACCAGGAAGACATGCAGCTAATACTGGACCATGTGAACTCAATATGATCATTGATACAGTTCACAATAGAGCGAGAAAACAACAAACTCGCCTTCCTGGATGTACTCGTATCTCGAATAGAGCAGAGGTTCAAGACCTCTGTATGCTTCAAACCAACATTCACCAGACAATACCTCAACTTCGACTCCCACCATCCATACAGTGTAAAGAAAGAGATCATACGCTTCTTACATGATCAAGCAAAAGTCATAAGTGGTGACCCAGAAACATATCAACGAGAAGTGGTCAGTATAAGCAGTACCCTACAATATAACAACTACCTTGGGTACAAGGTAGCAGCTCCAACAAACTTGGATAGAAAGGTACAAGAGGATAGCAGCATCCTTATAACATCAGAACAATCTTCAAAAGTGGTTCAACACTTCACAGACTCCTCTTCCGAGTAAGATCACCCCCTCCCCCATAGAGGAGAATATGACTAAGGACTATATGCATGCCATCCTGTGTAGCCGTGGTAGGAAATACAAAGGAGAAACAGCCACCCCCTTAAGGAAAAACTGCAAGAACATGGTAAAGCGGTAACACAAGGGGAAATACAAAAATCAGGTGTAGCTGACCACATATGGAGGGAAAAGGGTGATCACTGCCTCCTGTGGAATGAGGTTGAAATAATAGACAGAGAGCATCACTGGAAAATACAAAACCTTAAGGAATCAACACATATGCTAGTCCACAAAAATCTCCTGAGCCGACCAAGCATAGATATGAATACAATATGGGAACCAGTAATAAGAGTGCTAGAGAAAAGCAATGAATAACAACAAAAATTGCAATGTAAGCTCTGGTAAAAAATGCAATAGTAATAATAACAGAAAAATTGCAATATGAGCTCTGATAAAAAAAAAAAATGTTCAGTTCGAAATTCCAATCACCTAAAGAAGGCCGGAGCATACAATGTAAATATTGTAAGTAATTTTCTGTACTTTAAAATTGTAGACATTAGCTTTTGGAAGAGGAGTAAGAAAAAACAATCCTCAATATCAATGAAAAAACCAAAAATGAATGAAACTTGAATATTTTCAATATGGAAAATATTTACTAAATCATCATCAAAGAAACTATCAGACAGCATAAAGCAATTAATTTTAGAAAATGATTTAAAATAGGAATGGGCTATAGATAGCCCTTTTCTTGGTTCATAGCCTTGAAATTATGCAAACTAGTCTTTTGGTTCATTTCTATGTCAATATCAATTTGAAAGCAAAAGTATGGATAATTTTCTAATTTTGGCATATTATGGACTAAAGAGGTTTAGGGGGTTTTATCAGCCAAATTTGACATTTGACTTCCAAATGTTAGTGCAATCTGTTATAACATTTCATCAATGCACAAGAAATTGATGTATATAAGTCCTATCAGGTTTTAATTTGGTAAGACTGTCAATATAAAGAATAAATTTTAAAAATGTAGGTAAACTTGGAAAATAAATGTTTTGAGTAGAAATATGTAAGCAACATCACACCATGGTTAATGTCAACTTCCAAGTCATTGGTAAAATGGATTTTTTCCCCCCATTCCAAGCAAGGTGGGAGTGCCACTAATACACAGGGGATTACAGATTAAAGATGAGAGAAAAGACTGGGTATAGTGGGGATTGAGGAAAGAAAAGATGAAGAAGGATTCAGAACAACAGAAGATGGTGATTGACATTGCATTTAAATTTTTGAAGATTGTAGTTATCGGGGATGCAAGTAAGTGGAAGGAAGTTCCACTGTCAGGAAGTGCAAGAAAATAAATTGTCAGGGTAGAAGCAGCAGTTACCTTTTAACTATTTCAACAGTAAAAGAGTGGGACCTATATACCAACCTAGTAGCATACTTAAATTCATGTAGTCAGAGCACCAATGAAAAAAGATTGTCAGAGCAGTTGCCATCAAAATATTTGTAGAAATGATAGAGGCAAGCGACATCATGTCTGTAAGAAAGTGACTGAAGTTGAGATGCCAAGTCAGGATCAATTACATTGCAGATCCTTTGGATTTTGTCAAGAACCTCAAGATGAATATCAGGAGCACCACACCAGATATGGCAACAGTATTAATGCACAGATGAATGGTAGATTTGTAAATGTGCATGATGGACTTTGATGAAAAAAACCTTTTGGCACAACACAATGAACCAACTTTCCTTGCAGTAGATGCAGCTATTGATTCAATGTAGTTGTTCCATTTCAAGTCAGTTGAAAATGTGAGGCCAAGCATGCACAGTGATATGCTCTCCTGAAGTGGAGTATCAGCCATTCTGATGGCAGGCAGGGAAGTTTTATGGTGGTTAAATAAGAGCAGTTTAGTTTTGTAGGTATTAAAATTTACATGCCATATCTTGCTCCAGTTAACCACTGAGTTGAGGTCCTTTTCAAGAGCAGCGGCCAGGTTAACTTTGTCAGCTCTGACGGATTTGCTGTAGGTGTAAATGGTAGTCATCTGCATAAATGCATACATGAGAACTGAAGACATCAGAAAAATCATTGATGAATATCAGAAACAGCATAGGACCCAGAATAAAGCATTGGGGGCACCTGCATTCATGTGAAAGGATCTGGAAGTGAGCCTGTTCAGAATAACCTTCATTTCATGATTTGATAGGAATGATTAGATTAAATCAAAAAATTGTCCTGTAATACTATAACACCTGAAATTGAATTTATAATGACTGTTCATACTAATTAAGCTTTATAATACATAAGGTCTATCTTTATAAATATATCTTCTGGTTTGGGTTGGTGCTGAGCATAAAAACATCTATTTTCTTCCTACTTTCATTGCAAAGGGCTTAAGTAATTGTTCTTTGTTGTTACAGTAGAAAGATTGAATGCAAAAAGTGATGTGGTTGTTGTTTTGGTTTTCTTCATTCTTCTACACTTTTAGCATATGTTTTAAGTATTTGTCTAACAATGAATGTGCTGATGTAACTTGACAAAATAATCCATTTCCCTGTTGGGCTTCCATAGTAATAATGCTATGCTATACAAGAACTGAATGGTATTTTTAATTTGATCAAAAAGTTAGAGCCATTCAGACTCTTAGATGTGTGCAAAAGTTTGTCACTTTTTTTGTATTATGTATTCAATTTTTGTAGTTTTCCCAAAAAATATTCCTTGGAACTTTTGCATGTACCTAGAGTTTTATCCTGTGTGGAATTTTGCAGTAATTATTTATCTGCTTCCACAAAAAGGTAAATTTACCACAAGGTTGCTTTAAAATCTCAAACTACAATGAAGTACTCTTGCTAAACTTTTGTTACTCAAAAACACATTCCATCCTTAACACAGGGTTTGACCATCCCATGAAATGCTGCAACACATGATATAGCTCAGATTACATAACAAAAAAGGTTATTGACTTCCTAATCACAGACATTTGGATCATGCAGTTTGTGACAGTTGTTAGAATATACAACTACTTTGAATCCAATCACAGATTACTTCTAACTAAATTGACAACACCAGCTAACAAAATAGCTCATTTATGCCTACATAAAAACCTAGGTATAACATCCAAACACTTAAAAATGAAATGACAAATTTAGAATTCACTAATAAACTAGATTCCAAATTAATTTCAATAAATCTTGTAGCTGAAGTGCATAAGACCAAGAATATCTAGAAGGAAAAAGATACTCTCCTCTGGGATGATATGACAATCCTGAATTTTAAAAAAAATCATACAAGAAACAAAATGAAGAGGAAAATACTAAAAACAAAAAAAAAAAAAAAAAAATGTAAAACTAGATAATGCTCTGATAAACCAATTTCTCCAGAAAATTGGAAATGAAATTAATGAAGCCAAATAGCATAGACAATGTGTTAAAATGTGGATAAAAGTAAAAACTCACAATAACATTAATCAGCATAGAAGAAATGTCATCATCTCAAAATGATTGGGTCAGATTTCCATCCTGACCACACTAGAGATGACTTCAGAAATATAAAATATATATCCAATCATTACAAAGTCCATCTCCAAACAATAATAAACCTGTCTATATTTCTGAGATCAGGTAATATAACTATTTACTCTGCAGTGGGTAATGGAGCACAGAACCAGTGAATAGTTCTATTTAAGGTTATGGAAAGACAAAACAAAAAATCCAAAAGAAACCTCTCTGATGCTGAATCTTAACCAAAAACTACTGCTGAATTCCCAAGATACATTATAATTCAATCTCTAGATGAAAAGCAACTTGACCATCTTTCACCTTTATTTGATAGAAAAGGTAATTTCTAGTCAATCAGACCCTAAAAATATAGGGAACAAAACCTCCAAAATTGAAACCTACTAATAGAAGCTAAAAATTAAAAAAAAAAACAAAAAAAAAAACATGGAGAATTTACTAAAAATGAAGAAATTTCATAATTTGAATGGTAAAGCCTATCCACATGAAAAATTAAATACATCTAAAGGCTTTATAAGAAATCGAGATCTTTCACTAGCAGCTCTAGAAGAAATGGAGTCCACTTTGCAAAGTCAGGGAGTTGTAGCAGACATAGTGAACCAGAACCAGAGTCAAATGGCAGAAATGATGGACAAGACTTGCCTTTTTCTCAACAAAATAGAGTTTGTCTTTGGCTGGCATGTAGGGCTCCAATTTGAGAGAAGGCAAGTGTGTCGTTCCATCAAAAGAGACCCTTCTTTGTCGTCCCACAAGAAATTGAGTCATTAGAAACTTTACACGATATTAGCGGAGTTGGACAGAATTGAGGAGGGACATCCAGATGTGTTAATGCTTCATCCTGAGGTGCCCGTATGTCTTGTATGTTTATCATCTGGACAAGTGATTGGGAACTCGTGATTATAAGTAAACCATTATCTCAGGGGTACATCATATGATACATGCAGTTGTCATAGGACAAATGAACAACAACTGGATACAGGGAAGAGAACAACGATAAATACCAAGAAACTAGTGTAGAGGGAAGAAATGCCCAATCTGAAATTACGTCCCAAAACAGAGTTGCTAATTTCTTTTGACCACAGGATTAAAAGAATACAAAATTAGTATAAGAAACAAAATCATAGAAACCAATACACATATCTTGATATTTGATAAGCCAACAATATCAAAGGAAATCAGAATTGGATACACTATAGAAAAAGTCAAAAATTACATACCAACTCCTTTTCAGTGCTTTAAATGCCAAAAATTTGGTAATCAAGATATTTGTAGGGGGGACCAAGTGTGTTGGAAGTGTGATGAATGCAACCAAAACCATACAGAGAATGAGCGCAAAAAACTTAAATGCACAAACTGCTACAAAGAACACCCTACTTATTCCCAAACCTGCAATACCTTTAAAAGAGAAATAGGAATCATGTATGTAAAACATACTGAGAATGTATCCCTGAAGCAAGAAAAATTGTGGAAACCAATATGGTAACCAAAACACATGTCAGTGTAGTACAGAAGAGAAACCAAACAATTCAAGACAACACTCAAACTAATAAATACCAAAAACTTATTGGAAAACTGATATATTTAAATTCAAACAAATGGCTAAGATTTCAAGAAAATATTTAAAACTCAAAACAATTAGATACTAGCACACATGACAATATGGAAATAGCAATAGAAAAAAAAAACTCTAAAACTACTGAACGAACGATTTTAGCAAAAGAAAAGTGACAAAGACCACCAGAGCGACCTCTGGATAATGAAAAGTACATAAATAAGAAAAAAATAACTAAAGATAGTTCTATTGGAAAACAAAAACTGATAAAAGAACTACACAAACACAACCCACCCTGATAACCACATCAAACAAACTTGAAGAATTCAAAGAAATGGAGATTGAAAATAAAACTCCACAAACCAGCAAAACTCAAAATAAGTCCCACAGACCACAAAACAAAATACCCAGAGACAATAAAATAATCTAATGGAATATTAGAGGAACAAGGGTCAACTATTGTGAATTGATGCTACTTATTATATACTACTGTCCAGCAGTTATATGCCTTCAAGAAAAGACAACAATACAAACATTAGAAATTACCAATCATATAATTCACATAGTGAAATAAAGCTAAATATAAATATGCAAGCAATAACAGTGTGTTCATTTTATATATATATATATATATATATATATATATATATATATATATATATATATATATATATACCAAAACAAAGAATTGGAGCTTAGCAAATTAATAGAAAAACTACCAAGACCTCCCATTTATATGGGGGACTTTAACAGCCATAATGAGATGTGACACTATTTAGGGTTGTGTGAAAAAAAAAAAAGAGAGGCGAGAATTAAATTAAGTGATAAGAAGCTATCACGAAAAGACACTGAGCAGTGCTATTTTTTCTAACAAAGAAAAGTGGTAAAGATTTTATTTTCATTAGCGAAGCAAGTAAGTTCGTGGACCTGTCGGATTTGATTTGATTTATGTTACGACAGAGTGAATACAAGATAGCCATCTGCCCATGGCAATAATGAAAGTTTCAAATTGGCCAAGTGGATCGGTATGAGATACCCATATGAGAAAAGAAGAATGGGGGAGGACGATTCCCTACCCTAGAAAGTAAAGACTTCCAAAAATGGAAATTAATAAATCTTCCTGATTGAAAACAAAGAAAACGCTTAATGCGGATTTAGAATTATCAAGGAACCTCAAACCCTGACAGGCCCACCCCAGTTTTGGTCGGTGTCCATATAAGTAGAGTCGCATTGAGTAAGTTGGCAGTTCGCAGTTGAGTTCGCAGCTGAGCAGTTGGGGTTGGAGACAGACAGGCAAGCAGTTGCAGTGAGCTGAGAGCTCGCAGACAGCCTCACAGAAAGCTGACTAAGATTCCACACAATCACGACCTCAACTTCTAACCAAGAACAATTTATTTTTGAAGAACGACTTAAAAAACTCACAGTGCCAAAACCAGTTTTGCGAATATTGCCTGAATACACCAAAAACCAGTTTCCTGAAAAACAATTTAAGATGTTAAGACTTGTCTAACAAACACAAAGTGTCACGAATCCATATAAGCGGGTTGGTAGAAAGATGCAGTCCTGTATTCAGCAACCAGATATAAAATATTGTTATCCTTTTTTAACACATTTGAAATTTTCGAGTTATTACTTTATTTTCTTTTACATATACTTGTGTGATATTACCCTTGTTAGGACTCGACTTGCATTACGTTCCGGCAACTGATTGATTTCGTCTACCTAAGATCAAATCACAACGTGGGTAGGTTAGACTAGCGATCAAAACAGTTACTTCGGTAACCAGACGTTGAAGGCGAGCTGGGAACGACAAGGCTGATACTGAATCTAACCAGATTCCCATCCAAATCAGTAAAAGGTTAGAACGTCACATTTGGTGCCGCGACCAATACCAAGTCACAGGACAGGATAGGACGTCGACGGCGCGGAGACAGACGGGGTGACGTCACAATTGGTCATGTGACCAGGATAGCACGACAGACGCGGCCAGGCAGACGTCACATTTGGCGCAGCGACACCTGGGGACGTCACAGAGATATGGGGAATCAAGAAAATTGAAAAAAGGGGAAAATAATAGAATCAGTACTGGATAAATATCAGCTGTGCTTGTACAATGACAAATCAAACACATATCTTCATCTAATGACAGGCACATATTCTACAACAGACTTACTAATGTGACCCTAATTTGTTTCTCAATTAAAACTGGAAAATTCACAATGACACATGTGGGAATAACCACTTCCTGATTCTCTTAGGTGACATATCACGTAAGTTAAGTAAAAGAACTCCAAGCTGGGATCTGGAAAGGGCTAACTGGGAAGGATTTAAAACATCATGCCTTACCAAATTAATCCCAGAAACCAAAAACCAATGAGAATGACATCTTATATTTTGCAAACACACTACTTAAGATAGCTGAAAGAAATATGCCAAAAAGGACCAACTCTTCAAAACACAAGCCATGGTTCAATAAAGAATGTAAGAAAGCTGTGAAATTATGCAGAGAAACACTAAAAAAATTTAAAATAAATCCAACAGGAAAAAATCTCAACATCTATAAATATAGTGGAGCCAAAGCTAGAAAAATCATTAAAGAATCCAAAAGAACTATATGGAAGAATTACCAAAATAAATAGAAACACTAAACCAAAAGATGGTATAGCAGATGATACGAAAAATAACCAGGAATATATAATATTTTATTATTATATTTTTTCCCTGTCCATTCATTCACGTCATCCGCAACAGACTTTCTTCTCATAATTTGTTTCCCCGTTTACAGTTCTGACGAGATGGGATGAAACCTGTCGACGTGTTTGTGTTTTAAAATTTATCATGGCCTATAGTAAAAAAAATATATGTTTAGAGAGAGAGAGCGCGCGCTCTTCTCTGTATTGAGCCCTCTTTTAAATTAAATGTTTTGTACGGACAGTGGAATTATACTCCATTTGTTCTCATTTTACCTAGGGATATATATATATATATATATCAGTGCCGACTCTAGGTCATCAATGTTTGTTGAACTTATTCCAATCTTTAACAAAAGATACTATTGATATAACTCACCTGCTAAAATGATTCCTTTACTCTAACTAAATATATCTCTGTGCATGAAATTAAAAAACTACATTTTGATATTTTAATATTAATTGTAATAATTCTATAAAAATAAATGGTTATTTTAAAAAAATTTTCCAGGCATTCTGGAGAATTTGATTGTTCAGACGGGAGAAGAGCAATATTCTTCTGAGGAGGACTTGGGTTTGATTCTTACAAACTAAAAGTTATTTTCTAACTTTTTATAGTTACAGGGTCACATGACATTGTTACCATGTGATCCCTGAAGTAGTCATAAGAGAGAGAAAATGTATTTTTTACCCCTTTACATTCACTTTATGCAAGTTATCAGACAGTCACTTGATGTTGTGGTAAGGAATTTCATTGCTATTGCTTCTTTCCCTCTGCCCTGAGCAGTCTCTAGTTTTTTTTGTTTTTTCGGGTTTGGAGGTGATATTTTCTCAACAGCATGTAAAAAAAAATGTGAGGACAAAGTCTTTGTCTGTTTATTGCCCCATTTTCATTTTTTATTGTTTTATAGCCTGGTTATCAAGTCACTGATGGTAGAGATAGGAATAGTTAATTGATATCATATTTCCTCAACACTAACCCAGTCACACTCCTTGTGCCAACCCTGCAGTTGATGAGTGCCACTTTGATTGATTTTTCACTGACTTAGTTGGGTTAAATTTTATTTACCCTTTTTCAATTGATACATTTTGCTAAAAAAAACTTTATAATGTATGGAATAAATTATTTAAAATGGATATTTGAAAACAATAAGTTGAAATAAAAATGTGTTCTTTGAAAAACGGGATATACAAGTCATTAGATATTTTTAAAAGATTATTTATAAAATTAAAGCAAGAAATACATTGCCTATTAATTATGTCTCCAGCCTGATATGGCTCAGACCTACACAGACCAACAAGCCACATTAATTTTATTTCATTCTTTTTTTACTTACTTTGTTTTTTTTTATTTTTATTTTTTTTTGTTCTTTCTTTATTATGAACAATATCAACAAAATATATTTTGGTCAATATTTTGAGGCACAGAGTTAAAACAATTAATTTTGAATCCAGCTGAAGTCAAGAATGAAAATGATGCACTACTAAAGATTTTTGTTGTTTTGAAATAGATATACTTGAATGTTGACTCACTCAGGCTAAGCCCAATATCGCCAAAGTTGCCACAGATATATGCATACACACACACACACACACACATATTTATGAGCAAGTATTTGTTTCTTAGAGTTCAACTGTTAGTGTGTCTACAATGTCCCATATAGATTTTGATCAATACAATATATGTGCTTGTATACATCATACGTTTCCTCTTTTAGTTTCTCATTTTATACAAATGTCCTGCTTATGCTGACATATGTGGGTCATAATTCCTCCTGTTTGTAAAAAAAATCTCTAAGCTGTAGCCATCTTAATATATCATTGGAAGAGTTCAACTTGATTACATATTTTCAGTTTGCTTCAGTTATTTTGTGTATTGTAACTGCCTGTACAATGTGAATGGCTTTTAAACTCTGTGTGGTTCCTTCTATTACATCTGTTATGATGCTTGATTCCAACAGAGCAAGTCAACCAATATAACTCCTCTTGTGTTTGCTGGAATATTGATCGGCTCTTGAAACATTTTTATCATCACCGACACTTTTCTTTGTTTTTTTATTTAATTTCATGTTTTGTTTTTCACTTTTTGTTTGTTCTCTCTCTCTCTCTATCTATCTATCTATCTATCTATATATATATATATATATATATATATATATATATATAATGTATCTGTGTGTGCATGGTTTATTCCTCTTTTTATATCTTTATTTTTTTTGTCTTTCTACACTTTTGACAGACTTTCTTTGTCTACTCTACTTTTTTTTTTTTCCTTTATTTTTATCTCCCTTTGTTTTTGTTCATCTTTTGCTTTTATTCTCATCCATTTGCTTTATGTACACTCCTTTTTTTGTTACTGATTTTCTCTCTTCCTTTATCTGACTCAATGTGATGGTACAACACCCTCCACGGTCATCCAAGACCTCCAACACTACGGCTGATTTGATGAAGATCACTTTGATCTCAGACCTGCCCTATTCTACATTGGTATTTAGGTTTGATCATAAGGAGGCCAAGATCAAATCATCACAGGTATCTTCATGTTGGGCTGGTCCAAGCAGAGCGAAGACGTGCAGGGAAAAAAAAAAAAATAACATTTGAATAATTTGAACAAAATAAATACAGTTTTTATATCAGTCCTTCATACAATAATTGGTTATATCAGAGTTTGCATGCAACTAAGTATGAGCCCAACCTGCATTTAAATTGAAAGTGATATTGTTGTTGACTTGGTAAAATTTAGTTTGCTGTTATGGTAAAGTTCAGCACAATGCTGAAGTTGAAGGGTTCTCTTCAGCAAGCAACCAGTGGCTGGGACGAACTCTCTGCCATCTCTCTCTTGTCTCTGACTCCCTCTCCATCTCTGTCTGATGAATTTGTATTCACTCAAACTGGCGTGGGGCACAGTTCATAAGGGGATTTCAGGAAATCTCCTTTGTTTTCAACTTACTTCATAATTCTGAGGAGTTCTTTCTTTCTTCCACTCTCTCTTATTACCTCTCACTAAAGCTGCTCAGTGAACATGGGTGGCTCATCCACCCCCTCCTGGTATTTCAACTCAACTTTCGACTAGGAGAAATCAACTCCAAATTTGTTGTTTATGAAAATGAAGTTTCCACTTTACAGCTTGCATTTTTCATTTGCATAGAACACGTCAATCATCATTACCCTGTAAGTCTGAGTCATTTTCCATTGTTCAAAACCTCAACATGCAATTTCAGGTGTCATCTATATGTGAATTAAATCATCAATCTTTCCCACAGATTCTATGTATTGACCCTTCTTGTTCCAAAGTCTTTCACTATATCCCTCCTTCTATCCATAAAAAAAATTTTCCAATGTTTTACCGTGGTAACAACAAATAGTATTACATCTAGTATCTTATTTTGTATTTCATTTTCTTTCTCTCACTCTCTTACATTTTCTCCCTCCCTCTTTTATTACATTTGCCTTTATTCATTCCCTTTTTCTTTTAACTCCTCGCCCTTTTCTATATTGCACCATTTCTACCCTCCGTAAAGATTTGTTCATTCATATAAAATACAAATCTACCCTATTCAATGTTGTGCAGGAATTGGAGTTTTTAGCTGCGATCATATCAAGTTACTCACTCAAAAGAGAAATTTTTTATTTCCTTTTGGTTTAATAAGCCTACACAAGCAAATCGAGTGATTATTATACTATGATCCTATATAATAGCATGATTGTCCATGTCATCATATTTTTTTTCATATGTAAAGGTGGGACAATGTGAAATGTGATTCAAAATCTGTAGGTACACTGGAATAGTGAGATACTTTCCACAAACTAAATTTTAAGAAACAAGAACATTTCATCAGAAACAAAAAAAAAGTGCTGAACTGCTATGTAATATCAATCATTTTATGTGATGGCAAATGTGAAACAATTTCCTCAGATGAAGAAAAATTAAGGCCACAGATATGTTTCTACAGAAGGATGCTGAGAATACCACAGACTGAACATGTGAGCAACAAGGAAGTTTTAAGGAAATTGGAAACAAATTTATACATACAATCAGAAAGAGGCAAATGAAAATTTTAGGGCATATAATGAGGAAAGAGAGCTTCGAAAATTTGACACTCACAGGATAGATTGAAGGCAAAAGCAACAGAGGGAAACATTGAGTAACCTAACTTTTATGTGTTTGTGTAAATGGATGAGAGAACAGGGAGTGAAAGGGATAGTAAAAAGACAAAAATATTAAGAGCTACAAAGGATAGGAAGTTTTTGAGAGCCATGAAAGCTCACAGCCGAAAGAGACATGACACCTAAAAGAATTATGAATCACTGAAGAAATTTTCTTAATCTAAAAGTAATAAATGGGATTTGGTAGATCGAAAAAGCTGTAAGGTAAAAATACATTAATAACTGGTGTGTGTGTATATATATATATACACACACACACACACTTTTTACTGGCATTAATCAAGATACATTCCAAAGATATCTGTGGTAAATGAATGTAACTTGTAGTTCTACCAGTTACCTAGTCTAACCTGAAAATAGTTCTCTTAAATTCACATAAATGTAAGATTTGCAAATTTTATGTCAAAGATAGCTTTTTTCTTTCTTAACAAATATCAAAAATTCTCATCATCTCTCTTAACAATTTCTCTTTTTTCTTTTTTTTTTTCTTTTTTTTTTCTACCTATTTTTCTCTACAGGATTGATGAAGTATTTCATATGCCTTAAGGAATTAAACTAGATTTTTTTTTATTTTTAACTTTTCATTATTTTTACATCTTAGCACTGCTTACAGGTCGGCTCAAAAGTCTGCATTAAAATAGCATTTATTTTTGTACAAAGTCACAAATTTAGACAATAAATTCAGCTACTACATGAAGAACTGACGATTGCCAAACATATACGTAAACCTTATTATAAATAATACAGATTAGGCTGAGTGAGGAAAACTTCAAGAGGAAGAAAAGGCCATGACAAAATAGCTATGGTCTTGTCTAAATAATATAAATATATTGGTATTTATTAAAAAGAAGGTAGTCCACAAGATGTTAATTCTTTCACATTGTATTTGGTTTACCATCCTAAAAAGCATTAACTAAATATCTTTATTTTTGCAGCTGAATAGAAGGAATATATTTTGAAAAACTGAAATTTAATTTCATGGGAAATATGTATAAAAGGAGAGTAAATTTGACATAACTTTACTCTGTAACATTTTGAATTTTGAACAATATTTGACTTTTTTCAATGTATATGTTACTTAACCTTTGATTCCTATATATATAATGTACAAATGTTTCTAGCAGCCACGTTGTTATAAAAAAAAATAAATAAATAAACCTGGAAACTTCTACACACTCGTAATATATTCAAACACTTTGATTTCTTTATTAAAATTTCAGGTTTTATACTCATCTTCGTTAGAATAGTCTTTGTGGATTATAGAAATATATATATTGTAATGCTTTTGTTTGCAAATATTTTGTTTACTTATCCCTTGTGCATTCATTTATTTTATAGAAGGCAAACACTGTATTTCCATCACCATTTGAAACTATATTCCTGTCTGGTTTATCTTCTGGAATTTAGAGTTTTAAGAAAATATTTTGAATGCTAAAATACATGTATCCCATTTTCATTTCACCAATTCCACAATACAGTCTTTCAGCTTTTTTTTGTTTTGTTTTATGGCAATGGTTGTGTCACTACATACATTGTTTAAATAAGCAGCAGGAATTGGTAAAAACATGCTGTTTGCTCTAATGATCTGAGTATTATAATAAAAAGCAGCAATATTAAGATAAAAGAAAAACTATTGAAGGACTATCAGGATAATTCCTAGTCAAAATGAAAATCTTGCAAAAAAATAGTTTAAAAGAAAAGCTTAGTAGAAATGTTTTAGCCCAACCAATTTTGCCATCTTGCCGATTTCTAAAATATTTTTGTCCTCTCTCTTTTTCATTTTATCTCTCTTATAAATTTCTTAGTAATATATTTACATTATACTTATAATAGCATTAGTCTAGTGAAACTTACTTTGTTTTCCCAATAAAGATGGCTTCTTTTGAAAAACACAAGTGCAGTAAGATTTGAAAATTGATTGGTTGAAGTCTTGTTTTCACTTTTCACCATGTATTTGCATTTTCTTCTGTTTCTTTGCATTGTGAAATTAGATTTCTTTAGTGAGCATTGACTGTTCTCTTTTGTTCATGGATTTCCACCATTAGGGAATCAGATTTTGAAATCCCTCAAGAGATTCTCCAAAACTACATTTCATATCAATGATAACCCGAAATAGATTGTTTTCATGGTATTAATGCAGACTTGGTTAGAGTGTTTTTTTTTTCTTCTGTATATATCTTTTTTTTAAGCTTAAACACAAAAAACATTTTTTAGCCTGGATGAAAAATTTCCATTTCTCTTGATTTCAATTGGTCTTTAATGATATTTTTTTTCATAACCTATTGATTGTTGGCTTAATACATCTTTAGTTGGAATAAAAATATGTCAACGGGTGCAAATTAACAAAGACTCAATTGACTGTTGATCTCTCTTATGAGTTGGACATTTGAGATAATGACATCTGCTGGATCACAAGTATCACTTCGATATCATCTTTTCACTAATAACAAAGGAGTTGATGAGAGAAGGTGTTGTTTACCAGCTGCAAAAAGATTTTGCATGGCAACATGCATTACTTGTAGCTGTATGTAGAATTGCTTTTAGTATGATTCGAACTTGAGCTTCATGTTAACCAGTTGAGGTTAAACGCACAATAGACAAGACAGGATGTTGGGAGGGTGATGCGATTTGCGTATGTGAATCTAATCCAAAAACCCAGGTCGAGTACTTTGGGAGAAAATGAAAGAGAACAAGATTGATATTGGCAGTCTGAGAAAGGCATTTTTAACACTGTTTCTAAAGATGGACTGAGTGAGCAAGAAACTGAGAAAAGCAACCATGTTTCTTTCTGTTTTTCTTTTACTTCACTTGCTTTTGACTTCAAGCTATTTTGGCAGTGCTACCCTTCCATGGTGACAGATGTGGTGACATGGCTCAAGAAGGTGCGGCTGGTGGTGAGACAACAAAAAATAGAAACCATGGCAAGCCTTCTACCTTTATATTTAGAGGGAGACATGATTCAACTTTATTTGGAGATGGATGAGGATCAAAAGATGAACATCGACCTGACTGAAGCCCAGTTGAAGGAAACTTTTTAAGACAGGGTATTCTCTGCTTACACAAAGTTTAAACAGGTTAGGTGGACAGGAGAGTGTGTGGATGTTTATGCCAACAAAATATGTCAACTTTCAGGAATGCCAGGGTTCACTATCCATGGTCTTGAGATGGCGATGAAGCTGGCATTTGTGACAGGGTTCCCCAACAACAACTCAACAGAAGTGCAGCAAGTACCTGCAGGCATCATCTGTTACAGGTACAGAGGCCAGGGCCACATGACCAGAGACTATGCAATGAGACAACCTGGTGGAACGACCTGGAGATCAAGCCAAAAGATGCAATGCTTCAACTGCAATAAGATCAACTACTTTGCATCAGAATACCAGGAAATGGCTGGGGAGGAAAAGATGTCAGCACCAATCTCCTTCCCAAACAGAGTAAAAATCCCACCTAGCATATGTGCACTGCTTCCGCAAATTGGCTGAGCATTCAGTAAATAGTACATATCCATCAACAGTGAACATCCAGGGATAAAATGCAGGTTATATTTTGTTAAACAGAGAGATTCAACTGTTTCAAAAGCTGATATACAAATAGCAATGAAAACATGTAAGGCATGCCAATCAATTGAGCCTGCACCTTTACACTGGTGAAAAGGGAGACTTGACTGAAGGACAATTGGAGTAGATCCCCCACTTGGTGCATGTTGATGGAACCCCTCATTACATAAAAAAAAACTGGTTACCCTGTTTGGGAACATGTGTGCCATTCAGGATCACCAGTGGCTTGTTAGAAGAAAGTGAACAGTTGGAAAGGCTGTATCACTAGACAATAGCTCTGACACCAGTAGCTCAGAAACAACAACAACAACAATTGCTGCTGATGATGATGATCTGCCTGATGACTGTCTTGGGTGCAGTTTGTCCCAAGGAGAAGCCAGAGCTTCCCCAGTCTGAAGGAGCGCCCAGATAAAGATATGCGCACTCAGCTGCGCTTTTATGATCAGGACATCGGGGGGAATGTAACAAAGGAGTTGCCGGGTGAAAGCATCATTTACATGCTGCAAAAAGATTTCATGTGGCAACATGCATTGTTTTTTAGCTGTAAGCAGAATTGAATTCACTGTGATTCGAACCTGAGTCTTGCATTAACCAGTTGAGTTTAATTTATCTGAGTAGAATGAATGCACAATAGACAAGTCAGAATTTGTCTATGCAAATTTAATCCAAACACCTGGATCAAGTACTTTGGGAGAAAATAAGAGTGAATGAGATCGATACTGTTAGTTGAGAGAAAGGCATTCTTAACCATGTTTCTAAAGACGGCCCAGGTGAGCAAGAAACTGAGACAAAGTTAGGGGTTTTTTTTTCCAATTTTCTTTTACTTCACTTTCTTTTCACTTCACTAATTGTTAGAAATAGTCAATCTATTTTCAAGTAGCCAAAAGGGAATAATTTTTTGCTGTTACAGCTTTCCTTATTAAATATATCTGCAGAATATTATTGTAGATAATGAAAGCTTCTGACTGAGTACAATCTTAATCAACAGATAATCATGACTGATATTCAAACAAGCAGCTATATTATTCTATTGAATAACATGCAATAATAATCTTTCTCTCTCTGGGGGGATGTGTACACTAACTGAAATCATATGGATATTGAATTTTGAATATTTTCAATTCATTCTTTCCATAAATACTAGATAAAGCTAAAATTAATCAATAACAAAAGTGGCAAAAATGAAAACAATTTTGGTTGCCAACTCAGAATGACTTCTTGAAAATCTAACAACTGTGAACATCTGTTTTACTTTTTGAAATGGTCTCTTAATTGTTGAAGAACCAATAGTTTAATGGTTTACAAATACAAAACTTTGGTATCTAATCACCAAAAGAAGTAAACTAGGCTATTCTAAATACATATTTGACATATGTATTTAGAATAGCCTAGTGGATGAAAGTGTTGATTCATGAATTTTGTGACATAGTAATTGTGAGTGCAATCCTTGGATAGAGCCGTGTTGTGGCGGACATGAGACAGAACCTGGGACCAGCACAACTGGTCGCGACTTGCCTTTGTCCCCGCCAAAAGAGCCCGTGTTTGCTTAGCATGTAAAGCTACTGCAGTTGAAATGAGGGAGAGAAAAAAGCACTTACCGCCTGTCAGAATCCATCCTCGCCAGATAACTTAAAAGAATGAGGGGGGGACTGGCATCGCATTTTATGCAATAACGATGCAATGCATTATGGGACGGGACGTAATGAATTATGGAATCACGAAGACGCAAGGGATTATGGGTATATGAACAATTATAAAAAGAACTACTTTTTTTCCAAGTCGGGGAGTTATTCGAGAGACGTTCACGGTTGACGGCAAGAACGGGCAGTTAGTGTGATTTGGAGACAACTCAAGAAGGAACAACTCAAGTTTGAAATACCAGCTGGGAGAGCTTGAATTTACTCACTGGTTACTATTTTCTTCATTCGCCACAAGCTATTTCGCTTATTGATTCTTCAAAATGGAAGGCAAGGTCTTTGACGTCCGCTTGATTCCAGAATTCAGCGGCGCCTAACGGATATGCCCATTGTTGAATGGATAGAAAATGTGGAATTGGTCTGCGAACTTTGTGCCATGGACAAGATCGAAGCGATCTTTGCCTCTACGACTTCGGTGGTGCCTTGCTGTGTATAGACAACTCAGTGGAGAGCAGCGGGCACGCGAACAAATTAAACGGGCCCTTATGACTGCATACGCAACTGACAGATTTAATGCGTTCACCAATTTATGGGATGCGTCTTCACCAAGGGGGAAACTGTGGATGAATTCCTGGCTGAAATGCATCGCTTGGCGCGGCTAATAGGGGAACCGCTACCTGATCGGTGGATGGCATGTGCATTCGTGTCGGACTACCCACATCATGTTAGGCAGCTTCCGGCTTCTTCCAGGATGGACGACATGAATCTAGAACAGATTCTGACCCGAGCAAGGTTACTTAACCGAATCAGGCGACGCTGTTTGAAACCTGAACGCATGTGCATTGTTATCAACAAACCTGACTTTAGAGTGATCGTTTAATCTGAGCACGAAAACGTGGACTGCATTGTGGAAGTGGGCGGTGGTCATTCACCTAGCAAGTTGGTCAATAAAGTACAGGAGTACACAGTACCTGGCCACGTCCGGATATGCATCGATGAAGAACTAGCACGGTGGCAGCGAGACGGATGGCTACTGCCATATCCCGAGAAAGAGCTTGGCCCACCCAAGGATTAATTCCCTTAATGGCGGTCGTGACAAGAACACAAACAGAAGGTCCGGCGGGTACTTGACTATCGGGAGTTGAACGGCTTTGTGTAGACGCATTCACGGGTTGACGAGAGGTGTGTGCACAGAAATTACGAATGGCGGCGACAAGGAGCTGACGCGTCGCTGTTGGATTTGAGAAATCGTACCTACAGATTCACATTGACAAATCGCTATGGCCGTTTTAAACAGTGGTCATTAAAGGCAAGCGGTTTTGCCTTACGCCGCGTTTGGGTTTTGGCCTGAATGTGGCACCACTTGTCATGAAGTCGGTGATCGACATAATAACGTCCCAGGATCAGGACATTAAGAGTGCCACGTTGGCATCGTCGAGCGATATCTTCATAAATGAAGGCCTAGTTTCTGCAGCGCGTAAGACAGCACTTTGCAGATTACGGGCTGGTCTGTAAAGATCCGGAGCGATTGAGGGACGGAACTAAGGTCCTGGGTCTGCAAGTCTGGGAAGAAAGCAACTCCTTCGATGGAAGCGGGAGGTCAGGTTCCAGAAATTGCTCAAAAGGTGACCCGCCGAAGCGTATTTTCCCTTGTGCGGAAACTTCGTGGGTCATTTCCTGTGTGCGGTTGGCTTAGGGTGGCAACTGCATTTATTAAAGCTTATGCAAGTACACTAACCAAAGGATGGGGCGCATTTAGATAAAGGATGCCACTCTTGGACGTATGCTGGAGGAAACAGTGGCCAGAGGCGGAATTGGATCCTGTCGGCGGAGACTGGTGTGAACGGCAATGAAATGACAGTTTGGGTGGATGCAAGCTCTGTGGCCCGCGGAGTAGCACTAGAGGTGAATGGGAGCGTCGTGGAAGATGCTTTGCTGGTTGTGTCCAACCAATGATGCCAAACACATTAATCTTTGCTGAGCTTGACGCTGTGATCAAGGGCGTGAATCTTGCCCTGCAATGGCAGGCACCAGTTATGCATGTGGTCACTGATTCAGCATGTGTGCATCGGTGGATGTCTGACACCCCTGACAGGAAAGACACGCTGAACACGAAGGCAGCGGGTGAAATGCTGATGAGGCGGCGCTAGAGACACTGCGAGCTCTGTGGTGGAGGAGTGCGCACTGACTATGACTGTGATGTTGGTAAAATCTTGTCAGAACCGCGCTGGACAGCCTCACCAGAGTGCCGCAACGCTGGTTGGAGATACACAAGAAAGGAGGAGAACTGCAAGTGAGTTGTTGCCACTGCAACGAGCCAGTTGAGCAAAACGTCAGGTGACCCACATCCACCAGCAGAGTGGGCACCCAGGTGTTAAAAGAACAATGTACTTTGCTAGGACCGTAGATCCAACGGTGTCTAAGGAACTGGTAAAATCTGTTGTTAGAACCTGTGAAGCCTGTCAATCGACCATCCAGCACCAGTGCATTGGAGGAAAGGAAATTTGAGTGTGAAAAAACTGGAGCAGGTTAGCAATGGGCGTAACCCATTACAATGGTAGCCATTTTCTTACGTTCATTGACTGTGGTCCCCTCACGTTTTGGCGTGTAAGCGGCCACTGAGATGGCAAACTCTGCTGGTGTCATTAAGTCAGTTGGAGACAGTCTACTACTGAAGCGAGGCCCGCCGACTGAAATACTGACGACAATGACACCACGTTCACTTGCAGACAATTTAGGGAATTTGTAAACAGCTGGGGTGTGCATTTGAGGTTCGGTCGCTTACATGCCGTCTGAAATGGCATTGTGGAACGCAACCACAGAGCGTCAAAACCATAGCGGCCAGGAAAAATTGTTCAGTCTTGGAAGCGGTTTACTGGCATAACGTCACACCTAAGGACAACCTTTCACCTTCCACGGCACCGCTGATGTACTGCACACATACCACGTCCGGGTGAGAGGCATCGACGCCGATGTCCGCGCCTGAATCTGCCAAGTAACGAAGGGGAATACAAGAAAGGGGACATTGTCTGGGTTAAGACTCCCGTGGTAAATGCACGACCAAATTTGGAACTGGGCGTGTGACCGAGGTGGTGAGTCAGCAGTCAGTGCGGGTCGATGGAACACCTAAATCATGTTAGAGACCTGTGTGCCCTTTTTGGGCTCGAATCCCACAACTGACGAAGAAGACACGGAGGATAGTGAACAGCCAATATACATAGAGTTGGATTCAACAACCAATCACTCCGATAGTGGTAGTGTGCCAATAGATCGGGACGTGTCTAATGAGAGAGCCTCTGATGAAGAAGTTCAACCAATCCCCTTCGAGGAGTACCGGAACAAAAGACCATTATCCTCACTGTCATCTGTGTGATCAGGAGATCAGGGGAATGTGGCGGACATGAGACAGAACCTGGGACCAGCACAACTGGTCGCGACTTGCCTTGTCCCCGCCAAAAAGAGCCCGTGTTGCTTAGCATGTAAAGCTACTGCAGTTGAAATGAGGGAGAAAAAAAAGCACTTACCGCTCTGCCGTAATCCATCCTCGCCAGATAACTTAAAAGAATGAGGGGGGACTGCATACATTTTATGCAATAACGATGCAATGCATTATGGGACGTGGGCCGCAATGAATTATGGGATCACGTGAAGACGCAAAGGGATTATGGGTATATGAACAATTATAAAAAGAACTACTTTTTCCAAGTCGGGGAGTTATTCGAGACGTTCACGGTTGACCACAAGAACGGGCAGTTAGTGTGATTTGAGACAACTCAAGAAGGAACAACTCAAGTTTGAAATACCAGCTGGGAGAGCTTGAATTTA